>APFE030546894.1:248698-283528 GCA_000404065.3 Pinus taeda
AAGCCCCCTGTGGATCAATTACACCACTCGACTTCCCAGTGGCGGTGAAATTTTCTTCGACTTCTAAAGCATCTATTTGAATCTAGTTTAAGGAACAAGACTTCCTTTCTCTGAGAGTTAAACCAAATTTTGGTTCAAAGGACCTAACAAAAAACACTTTAGTAGCAGCCCGTGGAGGTTTGATTTTAGCAGGGAGACTATCATACAATTTTTTGAACTTTTTTATGAATTCTTACACATCTTAATTATGTATTTTATTTATAGAATTGAATTTAGTGAGGATATACCCATGGTCCCTTTCCTCTCCCCATTTTTGCATGAAATAAATCTACATATCCTCTGAGGTAGTGAGTGAAGAATTTGGCAGGGATTAAACCATTTCGTAGCTTCCTGATCAAGATACTGGACAAAAAGTCTTAAAACCACATCTAAGTGTCCTACATTGAGATTTTCTACAAAGGTACAAAATGTTTCTACATGCCTCTATTCTGAAATGTCATCTTCCCCTCTGAATCTTGGAAAGACCTTGAGATAGTCATGTGGCATACCATTCAAGGGTTGTGGCAAGTTCAATGGGGCATATTTGTTCAAGAGAAAGCCTCGGGAAAACATACTTAGAAATGGAGGTGGTAGAAGATTTATTATAGCTCCCTGCTGAGGGGGTATGTGAGTTGCAACTGTCTAGATTTTGGTTTGGAAGATATTCACACTCTGCATGGGACTACTTATAAGGATACCTTTAAATTCTAAAATTTCAGGGGAGGTATAAAATGAGAAAGAGGGTGACATGAAAGAAGCTTCTTCGCTTTTTACTTTCGAAGGAAATGAGCCAAAAAATTCACAATGTTCTTCAATATATTCCAAGAATTTGGAGGCAGACTCAAGGTAGTTTATCATGACTTTTTGAGAGCTAGTTGATGATATTTATGAAAAAGATATTATGGAACATGGAGTAAAATGGGTCTTCTCTTTCCAAATCCTTCAGGATATGATTTTCTAAGGGTTGAATATGGAAGGAGTTTTATTTTGGCTTGCATCAGAGCAAGTATGAGGTCTCCAAAGAGCCAGGGTGCTCAAAATAAGATTTAGATAGTGGAGTGGTCAAGGAAAGCCATACTTCCCTTTATCACCTAACACAGGGAATGTGAAAATTCTCATACCCAAGGAAAATTGTTCTAATTCGTTCCCCAGTAATGGGACCAGAAGATGTTGTAGCTCTTAGAGACAACCCTCGGGTTGAGGAAAGGGTCAGTGCCTAGGACATATTAGAGGAGTGGTTTGAGGATTTGCTGAGATTTATGTTGCACTCCATATTTAATATAATTGGAATTACATTTGATTCAGAACTTGTTTCAACCACCCTTCACCAAGGTATAATTAAACATACACATATATATATGTAGGTAGATATCACTCATCCCAAGGATAAATGACCTGATATGGTGGCTGACTCATAGTAAAATGCAGCTTAATATTTTTAGTTGTAGTAAAAAACGGAGAGAGAGAAAATAAGGAAAGGAATTCGATGCAAAGGGGTGGATAACAAAAAATCCTAAGTAATGAATACCATCAGAACTATGGAAGAATAAGTAGATGAAATGGTATAAATTTGGAGTGGATTTAAGGTTTCTAGCTCTATATTTTCATGGGTACATAATGTAACAAAATAACATTGCTAAATATGTGATCTCATAGGTACGGTTGGCTAAAAATATAACATTGGTAAATATGTAATTGTATAGGTGTAGTTGCTACCCTATAACATAAGTAAATCCATAATTTGAGAGTGAAACCAACAACTTTACGCAATTTCAAAGGAATATAAACATACATGAAATGACAAATAGAGGGACCACATAATACACATTACTCCACATGGAATCACCAGATATGCTTCATTAATATTTGAAAATGGAGTCCATGTCATTGGTCCAACACAGTTGAAATTTCTATAAGCATTAGCACCTCATGAGAAAGCCATTAAACCAAGAGTTGGAAACTATTTTTATATACATAACTTAGAATACCCACAAAGAGAGATTTTAGACCTCTGGGAACATGATTTTGGAACCTCTCAAATGAGTTTCTTTGCCATATTTATGGGAAGATGGGGAGCTTTGAATCAATATTTACAAAATATCTTATAATGTTGGAGTTGTCTAATCATCTAGCTATCTCAGTGTGCACATATTCAAATGAATACATAACAAATTGGTTCCTTCTTTAAAACGCAAAAATTAAAAATTAAAAAATCATGGGAAAACTAAATGATAGCTACAACAAAAAATATCCATGCCAATTCCTCTAACCACCTCTGATTAGGCCACGTCTCTACCACGATGTTCCTTCATGGTTACTAGCCAATATTCTTTTCACTTTCTCACCCTAACTGTTCAATCTCCCCTCTTGGAACTTGCCATGATCAGGCGTGGTGGTGTTGAAGATGTTTCGTGGTATAGCTATTGACCCATCCACTTGCATACACTCTAGGCTATACTATCAGAATACAATACATCTCTTAACTCTTGTAAAATATCATTATGAAAACACAAAACTCTGATCACCCTTGGATCCTCTTCATTAAGCTCCTTTATCGCTTATCAACCATGGTACCACTTCCTATGACAAAAGGCTTAATGCATAGGTGTTGCAATATTAGAGCCTTATATCCTTATAAATTCATTTGAAATAACATTTTGAAACTAGAAAAATCTGATGCCTTCAGGATCTTGTTCCATTAGCCCTCTTCATGCTTATACCATGGGATCTTGTCAAGGGCTTATCTCCCTTTGTAATATGTGCTTCACCCTTGGTTGCTTCAATGGTCATAACCAAGGGCCACCACATATCGGAACCGCTTGACCATTGAAACTTTTCCAAACTAGAATTTAGACAAGAGTTACAATGTTCACATCCATGCTATTGCCCATAGAACTTAGGCACTAAATATTCCCGCAGCTCTAGGTTCTGTGGATATCTCATGCACATGTTCTAGTCTGCATCAGAAGACATCTTCATCGGAAGTTTTAAAATTAGGAATTAACATTGGAGTTACGAAAACTCCCACTTTTGATGAGCTCATAGCTCTTTGTGCTTTGCCCCAGCTCTATGCCCTTGGTTCTCTAGAGTTCCAATGACCAGGCATCATATAATATCAAATCCCTCTTCATTAGAACATTTTCAAAAACTAATTATGAAATATTTTCAATTTATCCCACCTCCGAAATACAGATCTTCGAAATGGCATCATGATGGCCTCATCATTTCCACATGGTGCCTCTTTAGTGGTAACACATGTCAACCATATTTGTCACTTTAAGCCCCCCATAATGCTCAAATCGCCTACAACATGTCATTTTTTCGCCACGTCATATTTCCTTAAGCTACCCTGCAAACCTCTCAAAACCAACTATCTACTGCCATGTGTTCATTTTAGATGAGAGAGAAATGGTCCCTAGGGTCCTTAGTTTTGGGATGGGTTCCTTTGTATTTTCGTGGCTAAGCGCAAGTCTATATCAGCACCCCTCTTCATCAATTTTTTTTCAAAAAGGAATTAAAAAGAGTTCCAATGGCTTCAACCTTCGATATTTATTTCTAGCACGTAGGAGCTCCACCCATTTCTGGGCCCTTGATCCCTTTCATTTTCTGTGACTGGGTGCCATATAATATCAATGCCCCTCTCATCAATTTTTTTTCAAAAGGAATTTAAAAGGGTTCTGATTTTTCTTCTAATGGAAAAATTCATTAATGAGGAAGAAATTACATTTTGTAGATGCATATGCATATTCCGATATTTCTATCGAAGGAAATGACTTCTATAGAAGCATCAATGCCTACTACCAGAATCCACACAAGGTGGTAGTAGCACAAAAAGAGTCTATGAGAAGAGTCCAAAATATATCAAAAGAAACAACATTTATAGATATTATCTTAATCGACGCAGGGAGATAATACCAAAAGGCATGTATTGTGCCAATCATAATATGGCCGCATATCAGTTCATAAACAACAAAAGAAATATGTACAATAATATGATATCAGTATCCAATTATTAGTCCAAAAGGTCCATAAAAGGCTTGTGATAGTACTAGTAGAGTTCTCCATCAATCAGTTCATTGATCAACCAGATGCCCTGCTCCCAGATCGCACCTTCTTTGGAAAGACGACGAGCCTCTGCGTCCCGCTCCCTGTAGATATGATTACATGAAAAAATTTCAAAATTGGATATCAATATTAAAGCTTCATTAAGAATGTGTCTCAATGAGAAAGACCAACAAGAAGAACTTTTATTCAACCAATCACAAACAATCTTAGAGTCACCAAATAGTTGTAATGCTTGGCAGTTCTTCTTCAAAGCAAAACGAATGATATGAAAAGCTGCTAAAAGCTCTGCAAAGTTATTCGTCCCCCTTCTTAATCCCATAGATGGTTATATATCTGATCCAAAAATATATGATAAGAGAAATAAACCCAAAAATAATAAGATAGAAATGTTTCTTTATTGATATCAAACCCTTCAGGTAGGGAAACACCATACGTTCACTCCTTAAGGAAGGAGAACACTCCACAAGCCATATGCCTTTTCATACAATATTCCTTGACACCTCTCAATGTGGAGTCTCTAGCCTCTATATAGGCCTCATACATACAATACCATGAGTTATTACCATGGTTCCCTCAATACCATCTATATAATACCGTGGGCCCATTACATTATTACTAACTACTTGTGGTCCCTTACATGATTCGGGTTAACCACCTTATTTATTACTATGGCCCATCCCATTATTACATGATTCCCTTGGGTACATCCCTTTGTACCTCATATTATCCCCCCTAGGTATATAACATTCCACCCCCGTTAACATGTTTCGTCCCCGAAACATGGGAAGAACACAAATAATAAGATCTACTCAAAAGAGTAGTCCACTGGTACATGCACGTGCATCTAAACATCCAGGAGAAAAGTGAACCCTCGATCTCGTTGGTGCCCCGCTCGCTTGAGATGGAAGTTGACCGTGGCAGCACTTCTGTGTTGATGTGTAGTAGGTGGATCTTCGCTCCTCTCTATCTGTCATGCGAGGGTGGTTATCCTTGTGGCTAATTTGGTGCCATCTTGTTGGTTGTTTTCTTGCGGGGTGATGTGGGTGATGATATGTTGAATCTTTACCCAATGGTGTATTTTTCTTTAATTCACCATGCTGCGGTGCCTGCTGTGGTGTCTTCTCTTCCAAGATTACTTCAACCACTAAGCCCTCATCCAATGTATCAGCACCTGTAAATTTTTCTGCTTCAGGCTCTGTTTGTGTTTGATTGTCGATCATCAAAGGCTCATTATCTGATATGTCAGTCCCTGGAACATCTTCTTCTTCAACCTCCATGGAATCTACTTGTTTATTGATGGAAGTATCCTGTAATGTAATTTTCTTCTTTTTATACCAGAGCTTCATGAATTTCTTCTGCACATTAATATTGATAGTACCCATGGATTCCATCCAAGGATATCCCAAAACAACATCCATATTATCCATCTCTGAAGTATTGAAATCACCATGCAACACATACTTAGCCATAGAAATATTCAAATCCTTATACAATTGAACATCCTCATCATTCACCTGTGTGTTTTCAATCTGTTTTGTTGGAACTTGCAATTTTTTTTCCAAATTAACATTGATAAAATTATGCTTGCAACTAGGATTTATAGACATAATGATATTCTCCTTTTGAATCAATCCATGAACCTGCAATAAAGAGACATCAGTAGAAAATAACCACTTACGTGGCTCATTCTCCTTTTTTCTAGCACGAGACCATTTGTCTAAAAAGACTTTTTCAAATTCTGCATCTGAGAGTTTGGTCAATTGCTTGTCATCAAGTGAGAAATACCATTTGTAAGCCTCATCTTTGAAGCCAAGCCACAATGAATCCCTCCAATTTTTTGCCCATACTGACTTTTGTTGTTTTATGTATTCTTCAATAGTAAGACCATTATCTTTCCCTGTAAAATATTGCTTGCTAGAAGCCATGAAGAGGGTTTTGAAAAAAATTCACTTACTTGGCGAAAATTTAAAGTGGCCACAGTTTAGTCAATATTGCTCAGAATTTTATTATGACCTATTTTCAGAAATGGAATGACCATTCTGCATCTTCCCATCTGATAGAAATCTTGATCTAGGCACTGGAATTTTAGATCCGCGCTGCAATTCTCCCACCGTCACCAAAAATTATGAAAAAACGTTGATTTTAAATCAACGATATCTCCCTCATCCGAACTCCGATTCGACTGATTTGTTTTTGAAATTGGGTATTTTCTCACAAAGAATCTAGATCTACAATCAAATTTTGCATATTTTGCCCCAAGGCATACAGATATGTGCCGCAAACGCGTTGCCCTGAAAAAATGTCTTCAACACCACTGATTTTTAGATCAGCAATATCTCCTTCATCCGGACTCCGATTCGGCTGATTTTTTTTTTTGAAATCAGGTATTTTTTCAAAAAGAATCCAGATATGCAATTGTGTTTTGTAGATTTTGCCCCAAAATGTATAGATCTGCACCACAAACTCGATGCCCAAAAAAAAAGTCTGCAACACCACTGACTTTTAGATCAACGATATCTCCTTCATCCGAACTCCAATTTGGCCAATTGTTTTTTGAAATCAGGTATTTTTTCACAAAAATTCCAGATCTACAATTAAATTTTGCAAATGTTTCTCCAAAATTTATAGACCTGATCTGAAAACTTGCCGCCCTAGAAAGTTCCTGCAACAATAAAAAAAATTCTCCACTTTTGCCCAAGAAAGTGCTCTGATACCACTTGTTATAGATCTGATTCAAAAATATATGATAACAGAAATAAACCCGGAAAAAATAGATAGAAATATTTCTTTATTGATATCAAACCCTTCAGGTAGGGCAACACCATACATTCACTCCTTAAGGAAGGAGAACACTCCATTAGCCATATGCCTGTTCATACAATATTCCTTGACACCTCTCAATGTGGAGTATCTAGCCTCTATATAGGCCTCATACATACAATACCATGAGTCATTACCATGGTTCCCTCAATACTATCTGTCTAATACCATGGAACCATTACATTATTACTAACTACTTGTGGTCCCTTACATGATTCGGGTTAACCACCTTATTTATTACTATGGCCCATCCCATTATTACATTATTCCCTTGGGTACCTCCCTTTGTACCCCATATTATCCCCCCTAGGTATATAACATAGATAAGATGTAAGAATGCCTCTCAGATATGTGTAGGATAGCACCCCCACCACAACCATCTTCTCGCACAACCCCATCAAAATATGGCTAGGGTCGATTGGGGTCAATCTATTCCTGAGAGATTATACGTGTGCTAGTGGGGGTTGGATCATCAGGGATAAGATCATAATATGCTTTCATCATGGCTGCAATGCTAGACCACTTAGAGGGGGTGTTTTGGAATATTAAATGATTGCGAGCTATTCAGATAACCCAACAAAACAATAGGGGAAGGTTTCTTAATTTATGGGACAAGATAGAGTGAAACCAAAGGTTCTAGGCATCAACTAGAGAGCCCGATTTCCAGTTACAATTTGAGGGTATAGCAACTGTCACAAGATTCCATGCATTGCGAACAACATGGCAATCGAAGAAAATCTGGGAAGCAAATTCACCATCCATGTTGCAAAAGTGACACCAGTGAGGGCCATAGAAAGATTACTTCATCAGGTTATCCCCTGTGGGGATTTTATTTTTCAAGATGCACCACACAAATTCTCCGAATCTAGGAGGTACCTTAAGCTTCCAAAGGTGTATCCGCCACTGATGAAGGACCTGGGGCTTTCGAAAATATGCCAAAATAATGTAACCCTCCTTTGGTGTATATCTCCCTGATTTTGCCAGAGCCCAGAGAATCTCGTTATCCCCATATGTAATTCGGATATGAGCCTCTAGTAGGGCTTGTGTATAGTCCCTCCAGTTCTGCCTTCATTGAGGAGGGATTTTGAGATGATGTTCATTTTTCCAAGCTTGTTGAAGGATAGTGGAGTTGAGCTCATCTGCAATATGAGAAAGGTGTGTAACATTTTTCTCCCTTAGGTGTGCTAAGAGAGCCGGAGGTAAACTGTGCATGTTCCCACATCCTATCCACGGGTCTATCCCAATGTGCATTCTGTTCCCCAAATCGATCTGCAAGTAATGCCAGAGCGGATGGGATCCAAAGCTTTTAGGATAGCCTTCCAAATTATCAAAATACTAGAATAGGGTCCTACAGGTCTTCGGATCCAATCTAGTACTTGTGTAGTGGCGATATATTTTGAGTAGGCCACCCTTGTCTACAAACTGTCCAAAGCTAGCAATTACCAACCTAGTTTCATTGCCAGAGCTGAGGAGGAATCATCAAGCTTTTTGAGCCCCTAGGCCCCCCATCTTTTGGAAGTGTGAGTGCTTCCCACTTTTCCAATGCATATATTCTTCCAGGTTGTTTAACCCTCCATAAGAATCTGTATCAAAGATTTTGTATCCTAAACAAAATGCCACGAGGAATCCTGATCTAATAATCACCCTATGAGTGACCTCAGTTGAAGATTTATTAAACAAAAGGTATTACAGACTCATGTGCTGGTGTGTGTTCTATGTTATTCAAACAACGGATCGATCAGATTGCCAATACACAAACATTCTGAATGGAAAGATAGTAGAGAAATACAGTAAGCAATACTAGACACAAACAATTTTTAATAAGGAGTTCACCCTAGTCTCCAGGGCTACGTCTCCGGTCCAGCTTTAGTGGTGGCCTTATTTTATTGTGTCTTTAAGCAGAGAATTACAAATCCAGGGACTCAATATGAGTTCTCTTGAAGCAGATTTTTCTTGGCAGGGTGGTTCTTGGATTCCGCAAGCCACTTGGAGTACACAATCTCTTATTCTTCCTACCAGCTCTGTGACTCTCAGTCTACAGTGGAAAGAGCCAACTGTGATGCTCAATCCAGACAGATTCCTCTATGGGAAGGCTTTATTCTTCAAGCGCTTTGGTGCTCGATGTTGCCTGTGGTCAATTTGGACCTCTGTCTCCTCCACTTGGCTTTACTGCTTTATGTGCTCAGTCTTCCTCTCAGGGTTCATTGTTCACTGTCTCTCTTGGTCGCTTGGAATCTTCGATCTGAATCTCTCTTCTGATCTCTCCTTCACTATCTTTGCTCATGGCTTTAGCAATTCGATCTTCTTGTCTATTCGTTTCCTTTCCTTCCTGCGTCGATTCGCTTGTCGCCTGTGTGCTTGGAATTCCCTATTCGGCGTCATCATAATGCTCAAGAAGTAGCCACGTGTCTCCATTGGAACTGCACCAGCCCGCTTGTCAATTTGTTGCTTTCTCCACTGTGGCAGCCAACGGATTCCAAATCCTCATAAATAGCGACTTAATCCCCTATCAATTCTGCTCTATCTATCGGGCAAAATCTCAGCTATCCGATCTAGGCTCCTCTAGATCCAACGTCATTCACACGTCGAGCGTGGTTGACTTGCTCGACTGATAACACGAGATTGCAGCAGTTTTTCTCTCTCCTCTGCTACCACGCGTCGATCTCTGATTGTGATCGCTTTGCTTTCTCCAAAACCGCTTACCGTTCAAAGGCGTCCCAGGGAAACCGACAGTTTTTCGGTGTGGGTCCCACCTTTTCCCTTCAGCACCTTTTCCTTTTTCTGCCCGCGGTCCTTTGGTTCCTCCATGCGACCGGGTGTTGGAGGCTTTCCATTTTATCCATTCAACATGCATCGAAAACTATCTCCTTTTCCCGATCCTGGGCTCCCAGGGGCTATTTTGACCTCTTGCGCAGTCTCCATGGGCCTCAGTCAGCGCGCTTTGACCGGGGTTGTCGTCATTCCACACAAGCTGCCATGGCCACTGGTTCAGGGTGTTTTTGGCTGTGGTTTGGATTCTTCAAGGATTTGTTGAACCTATTTTAGTCATGGTTCTATGGCAGTCGTTTATGGATCCGATTCGGATCACGGCCTCCCAACTGAAAATCTTTTGGACCACCAAAAGTTGGTTTTCTTCAAGCATCGACTATGTGAGGAAACTGTTGTCTCACTTGTCCAATCTCAATCCACTTTGCGCTACTCAACTTCGAACCTTTAATCCTAATTCAGATGTATTCCACCTGTCCACTACGCGTCGTCCTTACCTTCTTGTCCACTACTGTGTCTTCCTGCAACTCATTCAGGTATTCAGGTAGCAGGTCATCAATAGAAGGTAATTGACTTTGCTCTTCAAGGTCCTCAACCATTGAAGGTTCAAACATCCTCAAACAGTCTGCATTTACGACTGAGTAGATGTGCATGTAAGCTGGCAGATCAAGGCGAAAAGCATTCTCACCAATCCTCTCAAAGTATTTTGAAGGGTCCATACCTGATAGGTTTTAGCTTTTTACCTTCACCTTGCCTCCCGTCCTTACTGATATACAACCAGACTTGGTCTCCAACTTGAAAACTATGCTCGATCTGATGCTTATCATGCCTAGCCTTCTATTTGGCCTGGATCTTTTCCAGTTGTTCCTGTACTACCTAATGTATCTCTTCGATCTGTTCAATGAACCTAGTTGCCTTGTCCACATCACTATGTCCATTAACCATGGTATCTTTACCAAAGACAAAATCCAAGGGAGACCTTGGTATGAAACCAAAGAAGGTCTCAAAAGGAGATCTCTGTGTAGAAGAGTGTTTGGCTCTATTGTAAGCATGATGCACATAACACAAATGCTCATCCCAAAGCTTAGGATGTTTGCTACAATATCCTCTCAGTAACTAAATCATTGTCCTGTTAACTAATTTTGTCTGGCCATCTATTTGTGGATGAAAAGCTGTGCTTTTCTTTAATTCGGTGTCCATTAGTTCCCATAGACTTGACCAAAACTTCCCCTCAAATCGAGTGTCTCGATCAGATATAATAGAATTGGGTAATCCAAAATGAACCCATACATGTTCAAAGAACAATTTTACAGTTTGTTCAGTTGTAATCTATTTACTACAGTCTACTAAAATACACATTTTGCTGAACCTATCCACAAAAACATAAATATAGTCATGACCTTTCCTAGATTTAAGCAGTCCCCCAACAAAATCCATGGAAATGCTTTCCCAAGGGTGAGAAGGAACTGGCAAGGGAGTGTATAAGCCTCGTTTTCTGTTACTGGGCTTGGTTTTAGCACACATAGCACACCCTTTGCATATCTAGAAACTGTCCCACTCATTCTCGGCCAATAACAGAACCTTTGTAGCTGTGCAACTGTTTTACTTACTCCAAAGTGACCTGATATCAGAGAAGTGTGGGCTTCCCTAATTATCTTTAATCTCTCAGTTTGTGGAATGCAGAGTTTCCCACAATGATATAAGAGTCGGTCCTTCACATGGTAGTCCAATTCTTCTACTCTTTTTCCTTGACTTAAAGTTGCATATACATCTTTGAAGTCCATGTCTTGAGCATACTATTCCATGTAACTTTCATGCAACACAGAATTATGCTTATGTGTGGTAGATGCATTTATAATGGGTCTAGATAACATATCTGCGACCTTGTTATGTATGCCCTTTTTATATCTAATGACTAAATGAAACTGTAGTAGAAAACCCATCCATCTGTAATGTCTTGATTGTGGCAACTTAGTTTGGGAGTGTAGATATTGAAGTGGTTGATGATCAGTGTGTATTATTGTCTCTTTACCCATTAAGTAATGTTTCCACTTTTTCACACTCTGAACTAATGCATACAATTCTTTATCATAGGTAGGATAGTTAACCACTGCAGGATTAAAAGTCTCAGAACGATAACATATGGGTTTACCGTGTTGTTTCAACACTGCTCCCATGGCATAGTCACTGGCATCAATTTGGATCTCAAATGGTCTTTGTAGATCTAGTAGTGCTAGTACATGTGCTATACTAATTTTCTCTTTCAAGGTGTCGAAGGCTTTCTGCTGTTTGGCTCCCCACTGAAACACCTTGTTCAATCTTTTCAAAGCATGTAAGGGAGCTCCAGTTGAGGAAAAATTTGAAATGAACTTCCTCCAATATTGTGCTGCTCCAAAGAAGCTTCTCACTTCTGTAGCAGACTTGGACTTAGGCCAGTTTATGATGACTGCCACTTTAGAGGGATCTATTTTCAATTCACCTCCCCCTACTATATGACCCAAATAATTTATAGAGGTTTTGCCAAATTCACATTTGGAGAGTTTAACATAAATTTTTTCTCTTTTAAAAACATCTAATGTCTGCTTAACATGCCCTAAATGTTCTTCCCATGTTTTACTAAGAATCAGAATGTCATCCAGATACACAATAACAAAATCATCAAGAAAAGGACTAAGTACATCATTCATTAATCTCATGAAAGTAGCAGGGGCATTAGTTAGGCCAAAAGGCATAACCAACCATTCATACAATTCGTGCTTTGTTTTGAAAGCAGTCTTCCATGCATCTTGCTCTGCAACTTTGACCTGATGGTATCCACTGTGCAAATCCAGTTTGGTGAAATAAACAGCTTCCTTCAATTGATCTAAAAGATCATCTATGCGAGGAAGGGGATAACGATTTTTGATTGTTATCTTATTCAGTGCTCGGTAGTCAATGCACATTCTCCACGAGCCATCTTCCTTTCTCACCAAAATGATTGGTGACCCACATGGTGATGTGCTAGGCCTGATGAACCCTTTCTCGAGCAACTACTACACCTACCTCTTGATTTCAGCATTCTCTAAAGTAGACAACCTGTACATCCCAATGTTAGGTAATGGAACATTTTGCTGCAAAATAATATCATGTACTATTCCCTTTTTGGGTGGCAGACCTTTAGGTTCTAGGATAAGACATCATACTCTGAAACATTCTTTTCTATATCAGCTTGCTAATTAGCATTACAGCCCTCAAATAAATTGGTTTTATCAGGTTTCTTTTCCTTTACAACCATTAGTAAGAATTGTTTGCATGAATTTATCATTCTTTTCATCTGTCCTGAGTTTATAAGAGTATAATTATTCTTGATCTTGTGAGCTCTTACAAAGTATTCGATTCCACCTTTAACAAGTAGATAAATGCTCTCATCTCTATAGAAAATAGCCTTTCTATCATACAAGTAAGTACTTCCTAAAACAATTCCACATATATCCAAATGAATTACATCTAACTCAACCTCATCTACAAATGCTGACCCAAAAGAAAACTTGAGTTTGCACTGTCTAGTCACTTGTAGTTGTGCTTTGTCATTCAACCATCCTAATGGGTATGGTTTCTTATGAGGTGTAGTTGTTAATCCTAATTTCTTTACAATTGCCTCAGAAATTAGATTTACTTGTGAGCCACTATCAAACAAAGTATCAATCTTTTGACTTTTGGAAACAAATCGAATATGGAAAAGCTCATGTCTCTTTCTCTCATGTTCTTCATCAATAACAGATTGAGCAAAATTACTAGTAGATGCTTCAGAATTCTTACCTTTTATACATGTGGCTGCAATGATTGTTTCATCTCCCATGTCTGACTCCAAACCTTTCTGAATAGCTGTAGTAGTCTTCTTCTTCTTTCCCTCTCACTTCTTAGGTCTCAGCTCTGGATGCAGAATCCAACAGTGCTCATCATCATGCCCATCCTTTTTACAGTGAGTGCATGAAGTTTTGTTTTTATGTGCAGTGTTAGCCTTCCTTGCTTTCCACTTCCGCTTTCTTTTCTCCTTTCTCTTGCTTACAATGGGTTGGGATGGTCCCCCAACTTCTGGATTTCCATTCTTTCCTCTAGCTTCTAGATGAATATCTTGTATAGATACCTCATCTATACTAGTGGGATTAAACATGAGGATGGTATGCCTCATGTAGATGTGTAGACCACCAATGTACTTCAAAAGAGTCTCTGGTGAATCTAATGAGATACCTGACACCAATGCTCTCTTTCTGAACTCTTGAGTATACCCTTGCACACTTTTCCCTTTCAACTGCCGAAGCGTTTGCCAACTCATCATCGCTTGTTGCATGTAGGCCAATGGATAGAACTTCTTTTTGATTGCAGCAACAAATTCACTCCAGACAGAGATGGTCTTACCATGTTTCTTCATATCAGCTTGGGTTCTGCCTTCCGACCAAACCAAGGCAGTGCCTCGTAGGGATAGGCTTGCCAGTTGAATCTTATTCTTGTCTGAGTTTATGTTCTGTACCCTGCAATATACATCAATTTATCTAATCCAATTGTCCAACTTTTCAACATTTAGCTCTCCATCATATATAGGAAAATCAAATTTAACATCTAGTTTAATCAAAGATGATTTCTTATTATGCACAGGGCTATTAGGAGATGTAGGAAAGATTTCTTCTTTCCCTTTCCATTTTGAGTGGTTATGGGAATGAAATTCATCTTATTTTTTATCTTTTTTAGAGCCTGATGAATCTCTCTCCTTATGCTTTCTAAAGTCCCTATACATTTTTTCTACCATGGACTTTATAGCTAGAAAAGTTTCTATGAATTGATGGTATGGCCCTATAGAACCTTCCTCTGACATTGTCTTCTGAGAATAGACTCTTCCAATTTTAAGATCAGTTTCCACCAAGTCTCCTTCTCCTAATTTGAGCTTTGATCTAGTGAGCATTCACAGCTAAACCAACACAAGCTTGTCTAACCTTACAACCTATTGCTCTGATACCACTTGATCTGATATTCACCCTATGAGTGACACCAGTTAAAGATTTATTTAACAAAAGGTATTGCAGACTCATGTGCCAGTGTGTGTGTTCTGTGTTATTAAGCAACAGATCGATCAGATTGCCAATACACAGACATTTAAATGGAAGACAAAAGAGAAATATAGTAAGCAGCCACAAATACACAAGTAATTTTAATAAGGAGTTCACCCTATTATCCAGGGCTACATCTCCAGTCCAACTTTCAGTGGTGGCCTTGTTTTATTGTGTCTGTAAACAGAGAATTACAAAGAAGGGACTCAAGATGAGTTCTCCTAAAGTAGGTTTGCTTGGCAGGGTGGTTTCTTGGATTTCCCAAGCCACTGGAGTACACAAACTCTTCTTTTTCCTACCAACTCTGTGACCTTTTGGTCTACAGTGGAAGGATCCAAATGTGATGCTCGATCCAGACAGATTCCTCTATGGGATGGCTTGAATCTCTCAAGCTCTGGTGCTCGATGCCGCCACTCGTTAGCTCGGTCCTCTCTCAATCTCTGCTTTCGCTTAACTGCCTCTTCTCTGGGTTCTATCTCTCAATGTTCAAATATTCCACACTATGTATTATGTTTCATTGTTCATGGCTTTTAGCCATTCAAACTCATGCCCACTTGATTCCTCTTCCACCTTTGTCGATTCACCTTTGCATCCGCGCTTGGAGTTCCCCATTCGACGTCAGCATGAATACTTAGGGAGTGGCCACATGTCCCCATTTGAATAGCGCCAGCCTACTCGTCGGTTCATTTCCCTAGTTACGTTGTGGATGTGTTCTTCCTCCACTGTGGTGGTCAAACGGATTCCAAATCCCTTTAGAATGTGGCTTAATTCCCTGTTGATTTTGCTTCCTCCATCGGGTGCAATCTTAGCTGTCCGATCTTGGCTCCTCTAGATCTAATGTCATATGCACATCCTGCGCAGTTGACTTGCTCGACCGATAGCACGTGATCAATGACAATTTCTCTCTCCTCCACTGCCACACATCGATCCTTGAGTGGGATCACTCATCTCTTCTCCAAAATTTTTTACCATTTGAGGGCGCCACTATCAATACCATCGGTTTCTAGAGTGTGGGTCCCACCTTTGTCCTTTTAACGCTTTTTGTTTCTCCACCCGCGGTTCTCCGGCTCCCAACCAGAACGAGTGCTTAAGGCTTCTCCATTTTGGCCATGTTCACCCAGCAATGCGCGATTAGTGCTAGGCATCAAAAATCACCTCCTTTTCCTAGTCTAGGCCCCCACGGGCTACTTGACCTGTTGCGCAGTCTCCATGGGCCTCGGTCAGCATGCTTTGACCGAGGTCCTCATTGTTTCACGTTGGCTGCCATTGCCATTGGTTCAGGGTGTTTTTTATGTTGTTTTGGATTCTTTACAGGTTTGTTTCATCCCGATACATTCATGGTTCTTTGACAGTCTTTTATGGATCCAATTCAGACCATCAAGATTAAGAGAACTCCCTTTATCTATGAAAAACATGCACAATATTGAGAACAACCATTCCCAACATAGCTAAGGAATCAGATGCCTCATATCCATTCAATTTAACTTTCTTGTTAGATTTCTCATGATTATCCTACTACCATCCATTTAGACCCAACTAACTTAGCTTATTTCCATACTCTTACATTTAGTTTCCCTTACACATGCACCAACTTCATCTAAGTATTCATTACCTATCTGGTTAGACACAACACTCCTATAGTTCCATCAACTTTTTTCTTTGCCAACCAATTCTGAATACCCGCAAAACATAAAAGGTAAGAGAAAGAAACAAATAAGAAGAAAATCATGAAAACCAATAGCAATACAACACCGCAAACAAAGTGGCATGATCATGCACTAGACACAACAAAACTACAAATAAAGCACAAGAAAATCACTAGGTACCGAAAGCACAAGACAATCAATAGATACCATGACTCAATCCCCAATGTTTCCTAGTGCTTCTAAGGGGAGGCTCAACCTAAGCCTTCTTCAAGATTCCATGGAAATTTATTTGCCATGTAATTCTCTGTATCATACTTCCATAACACATAATTGTTATTGTATAAATAAATGTAATAAAATACCAATTATCTTCTGTCATTGTGCCAATCACACTACTTTGTAACTGAGCACACATGTCAATGCCATGTTCCAAATATCAAGAAAACATATCTATTAATTTGAAATCAACCTTTACCAAGACTAAAAATCAATTTGTAATCCATAGTCAACTCATAGTCGTTAGACATAATCCTACAACTGTCACTTACTTACACTCAAGTACATATAAGCTATCTCAACACGTGTGAGTAAAACCATCTTAAAACAAGATCATTCCTTAAGTCATATTACAAAATTAATCAAACATTAAACCAACTTGCAAACTTACCATGTTAAATAAATCGAATAGATTACATAACCAAACACTCAAACATCAAATATATGACATAGTGAAACTCATACCTTAATGTCGTAACCATAACCATCTTCATAGGACAATCCAATTTAGCACAATAAATATAACATCAAGTTCTTAATGCAATAACCCTATTCATTAACTAACATATAATGACAAGAAGTTAACATATAACATGCTCATCAACAAAATATAACATAACCATCAAGTTAGCTATTATAAAAAATAACAAAAATGCATACAACCACATGTTACTATCATTCATGACTTTACAACACATGTGCATATGACTACACTAATCAGCTAGCATTTATCATACATATAGCCATAGTAATAATAGAATGACATCATATAAGTAGCCCTAATGCTTATAATAAACATTAACCAACATACTTTCTTTTCCCACCACACCAACCTCTATGATTATCTGCTCTTACCCTGAAGTCCATTGTTGCAACTTCACTTAATGGTCTGTATCTGCTACTCTATCTCACCCAACACATTAGCATGATAACATACCAATATTATCATGATGAACTAATTCCATACAACAAACTTATGCACAACAACCTTCACCATGAAAATGCATGCATAATAACATATATACACCAACATGCATAACAAATGCATATACAACCATACACTCATGATGACACATCCCACAACAACACCATCACCTTCACATGGTGACATCACTACAACCATGATGAGCATCATGCAAGTGAAGCAAATACATGGACTACAAGCATAAGGAACCAATATGCAACCTACATGAATGCTTAATGAACACACCACCCATCTAGTCCAAGGGATGAACAATGCTCTGATACCACTCTATGGTATCATATATCACTAAAAAAGAATGGAAATCAAATACCACCCAAAGAGAACAAAAATCGCTCAGATACCACTCTGCAGTATCATATATGACCCAAAAAGAGTGCATATTTCTTTGGTACCACTCTATGGTATCATATATGACCCAAAGAGAGTGAAATTGTCTCTGATACCACATTTTGGTATCAGTTAGAACCCAAAAAGAGTGAAACCCACTCAGATACCACTGTGTAACACCCTCCTCCCACATCTACCTAAGTAACTAGCCAACTGGGATAAACATGAGACGAGAAGTTACTTTGATATGATTTGACTCCCTACGTGTCAGTTAAGGAAGTGGAACCAATGGAACGCATCACACAGAACTTCCATATCAACAACAAAAATCTCAGGAGCCATCTCAACCACTCAGGTAACCAAACCCTAAGACCAAATAAAGTTTTAGTGCGTCAAACCCCAGAAGCTCCCTTGATATGGACCATGGTGCATCTAGGAGGCTCCAAAAGCTCCCACAACAAGGGCAAGGGAGATTTCAGGGATTTTTTCCCCTAGAGTTGTGACTGTGACTGTGGGATTTTTGCCACATTTTCTGTCCCAAAGCCGAGGTCACTTCCTAGAATTCAATGACACCTTTAGAAATGAAATTTCACACTAAAGCAAGGATACATTTGCAAAAATCTCAATAAGGACTAGACTAAACCCTTACTAGCCATGCCAAGAATTTCATTAAACATTTCACAAAGATGAAAGCTATAGGTCTTAACAATAGAACTTGGCATAGGGGTCGTATACTTATTTGAGAATCACTAAGAAGCATTGATGCCTCAACACATTAGTTGCAATTTCATATATTGGGCCATAAATACATTGTTCATTCATTTACAAGTAAAAGCATGATGAGACCCATACATAGCCACTGTCATAATACATGTTCATAACTAGAATAGTAACAACAAAAATACCAAGGAAACAATAGGCATATAATCTGTATATAAGCCAATATAATACTCATGAATTAACAAGGATAAATAACCTTATATTAATGATGCAAAGGCCAATCAGGTTTGGGACTTGCATGAACCACCTGACCATAGACTTGGTTGAGCAAAATATTTCTTCAGCCAATTACCCTCATGCCATACTTTAGGCATGACTGTGGGATCTCATGGAATAATCCATCAAAACCTAACCAGGGCTTCTAGAGGCCAAACCACCTCAACCCATCAACCAATGATTCCACCTCATAGTCGGACATCACAAACCATCACCATATGGGTCTCTACCCAAGCTTTCTAGGGCTTCAGATTGTTTATTCCAACCAAGGTTTCCACCACTAGTAACTCAACCCACAGCTACCATCGGGCTCTAGAATGCTTGTCCAACCAAGACTCCATGACTAGTAACTCAACTCAATTTATTACAAGACTCGAGAGTGTTTTTCCATCCAAGGCTCTAGGAACTAGTAACTCAACCCACAACTAAAAGAACATAAGAACCAACTATAAATCAAAAGGAAATGAACCCACAAAACCATGTCTATCCATGAAATAGCAAGGTTAGCAAAATCCACTTTTCATCCACGAAATCTTCCATGCCAATGAAATACCACAACCAGGAAACCACATGCTTATGTCATGCATGCCAAAACTAGTGGGGAAAACATACATGCAACTTGGTACCTGCAAGAATAACCTGTTGTAGCTACTGATCTTAATATCCTCTTGTGCTTTCATCCTCCTCCCTTTCCTTCTTACTCCAAGCATCCAAGTATTCCACATTCTCGAAGGGTGCTCCAAGAAAAATCTAACTGTCGAAGAGTATGAGAAAGAGAGAATAGAATAAGACGTCCCAAAACTGAACCAAAAAAATCTATATTGACTAAGCCTAAGAAAAATCTTGCCAACTCATCCTTAGAAGCCTTTTTATCAATCAGGCCTCTATTTTCTTCATTTTCTATTTTTTTTTCAATTTCCTCCTCACATGAAACTTGTGGCCTTTCTCCTTCCTTTTCTCCTAATTTCTATTATTTTCTTAAATAAATGTGCAAAACCTGTAATTTTTCAATTCCAAAGCCTTTTCCATTGCCTTTTCTAATTTCCTTGGCCATAATAAACTAAGGTGACACCCCACTAGGATTTTTTTTCCCACCATTCAACTTGGAATATATTTCCCATGACCGTGGTTTTATATTTTTATATTTACATGGATTTTTAATGAAGGTTGTTACAGATATCTTGCCTGGTCTGGTGTTCTACTATCTTGCCTCTTTGTTATCCCTTCTAGGATTCACCTCCGGGCTATCACATCTACATGGTCCCCACCTGATCTATTTCTTCTTGATGCTTACAACTTGTGCCCTATTTGAAATCACAAGGGTGCACTAGTGAAGATGAGATCATCCTGATCCTCCTCTTCCCAGTCGCTTAGACTTGAGCATTGAAATAATTCGGCTAAGGTGGCCCTTGCAGGTAAGATCGATAGGCCATCCTACAATGTGGGCTCCTGCAACCCAATCCACTGCTTCCATGTCTTCCCAGTACACTCAATTAGAGGCTCTGATAAAATTCCCATTGAGTTTTGAATTTAAACCAACATTTGTTGCACACCAAAGGCTCACTAACCACCTTTAGCTCCGTCACTTAGAATTTGGGCACATCAAGTTTTACTGGCAATAACATCTGATCCAGGAGGCCATTTGTCGACTTCCAGATACGATTATAAATATATTTCTAAGCATTAACTAATTGCACCCCTTCCAGGAGCATTTTATTTCAACTCCATAGGTAGATTCTCCTTTAAATCATGGGACTCACAACCACCATAGTCATCATTTTATGGCTTCTCCAATAAGTCTACTATACTGGTGATTCTCTACTAGAGATTTTAGAAACCATGGAACTCCTCCTAAACACAATTCTCCTCAATGCTAGATTAATTGATATCAATGGCAACATACTTGTTGCCACCAACCATCTAGGTAATACCAAGTGCCCAATAGAATGAGATTATTGGATTACTAACTTGTAGAAACCACCCATTTTATGTAGGACTTTGATTCCCTCAACTAATTGAGAATTTGTGGTCACCACTCCTACATGTGACCCTGTTTTGTGTTTATGTATAATCGCTAAAAGTAACAAGTAAAACACATTTCAAAGGGGGCTGGAATGTTGGGATCCTCCCTAAGAGTGTAATGGGGGAAGGGGAAATGAAAGGCCGACTAAGTAGTATTCATATATATATGATGGACTTTCAATTTAAAATGGATTGATTCCACTATGGTTATTATTATTAAATAATGCCCAATAGTTAGTTAGCATGAAACAATTGTAATGTGGCCACATTAAAGAAGTTTTACTAGGTAGTTAGGAGGAGGATATGATTAGTTTTCTCTAGTTAGCTATAAATAACGAGGAATCCTTCCTTATGGATAAGCTTTGAAGTACATTTTATTTGATTTTAACTCATTACTAGGTTGAATTGACTTGATATGCAAGCGAATAGATTGAAATGCTTCCATAAAAGGATCACCATATGTTTCTATCCTACCTCTAATGATATCCAAATATGATCAAGTAAAGGGGACTATGTATATTATTATTCAACATATAGTGTGTGATAACATTTTTAGATTTAACATATATAACCATATAATTTGAATGAATTAATGTGTCATATTATGGAGCTTAAATGTGGATGAATTCTAATAACTTGGAGAGACTTTTTTTTTTATATCAAACCAAATATATTATATATTATATATATATATATATATTATATATAATATATAATTGGACAGGTTATAATATTAATCACATGATATAAATGTTAACTATGTCATCAATGAATAATGTGAAATGATAAAATTTAAACATGAACTCATCAAATGGTACAATGACTAAAGTTCCCTATATGATGGATCAAACATGACTAAGTCAAATGTATTCCACTATATTTTAGCAAAACATGACCTCATGAAATGTTATAATGACTAAAGTTCCTTATATGATGGATCAAATTTGACTAAGTCAAAATTATACCACTTCATTTTAGCTTCCATGCAAATGTACTCTTATGTTTACATACAAAATGCCAAAGCTGAACAACATCTCTTTCCACAATATCATGCTCAAAAAATTTCTAGGGATACGTATCAATTTTAGCTTTGCATAATAACATTCAATATGCATTAATTTTTATTAGTGTTCCATCAATTCTTCCATCAAGTACCTAACACCGTGACACTATGTCCTTCCATACATACAATAGCTCAATCTAATTTAATTACGAATGACTTGGTTTTTAATCTAAATTCTCATTATTTAACTCTTATAAGCTTTGCTATTGTCTATTAAATCATTATTAAAGTTGCATAATAACTTGGCTAATAATGTGGGGCTAAAATTATGTAGCTATAGTGTTAAGGGATGAATACATATCTTGCACTTATAGCATATGCCAAATCACATAGACACCACGAAAAATTGAAATATTTTTTCCCATAGAAATTGAAATAAATTATATAATTGAAAATATTAACTATTAAATGTTGTAAAATGCTTAACTCAAAATTAATAATCTTTATATAAATTTAGCATAATAAACAACTTATTATTTTTAATCTATTGTTATACAGATAAACTCTATATATAAAAATAAAAGTTACACATTTTTTTAGTTCCTGCAAATTATACCAAAACATAATTTGTATATCACTTTGACCAATTATTCCTTCCCATCAAAAGAATTGGATTCTCTCTTATGTGTCATCCAAGCTCTTGTAATATTATTACTGGCCGGCAAACATGTGTGAGATCCCTCTTTCTCTTTCTAGGTATCCAGGGAACTTTTATTTTTAGAGGAAAAGTTGTCCCTGATTTTAATAAAGAAATTAAAATTAGTTAAAATTTAATTAAATACCCATTGATGGAAATTAAAATTAATTAAATTCGACCAGGATTTAGACTACTTTGTGGCAAAGAGACCATGTCCTCATTTTTTATTAATTCTTTTGTTGAGGCTTCGATTATCTTTTGTATGCAATTCAAGCTATTGTTCCGGCTACTGTTATCTTGTATGTGATCCCAACTTTTGTAATATTTCTAGCAAAATATAGAGCAAACATGTGTGAGATCCCTCCTTTTGGGTACCTTGGAACTTTCATTTTTAGTTTATAAATTGGTTTTCTTTGCGCGATTTTAATAAGGAAATTCGAAAAAATTAAACATTAATTAAATCTCGATTGATGGAAATTCAAGTTTATTTTTTCTTCGATCTGGATTTTAATAAGGAAAATCAAATTAAATAAAAATTAATTAAAGGAGTTGTCTATAATTCGACTTTTTGAAGATTCCGGTGACGGAATACGGATGAAGAAATGAGGTTAAATCTTGGATTCAGCCCCCTCAAAAACCCCCATTGATTGTGCAGAAACTAGCTACCCAACTTTGGATTCCAATGAATTGCTGACTGATTTTGACCAGAAAAATCCGCAGGAAAGGCTTTCAAAAAATCTAGTTATAGACTACTGATTAATTAAATGCCAATGGTGGGAAATTAAAAATAAAAATTAATTAAATGACAATGGAGTGAAATTAAAATTAATCCAAGGTGACAAGGATTTGTACCCATTTGTGTCATAGACACAATATTCCTCAATTTTTATTAATTCTTTTGTTCAGTCCAACCAGAAATTTGAGGTCCTAATTTAAGGTCCTAAGGGTTTTCCACAATGACAAATGTGTCCTGCCCCCTAGTTTGGGGTGATTCCCACTTGAATTCCGGTACCCACAGGAACTAAAGTGATTAGGTCTAGATGTTTTTTACAATAACAAATGTGTCCGGGCCCCTAGTTTGGGGCGATTCTCACTTAAATTCCGGTACCCAGGGGAACTAAAGTCATTTGGTCTCGAGAGATTTTGGGATTCGTAATTTTTTTTCTTTTCTATCCACACTAATGAATCCATCCGTTGATCTATCTCCTCAATCATCCTCATGTAGTTTTTCTGTCCCCATAGTCCGGAATTTCAATTTAAATTTTAATTGCCAAATTAATTTCCCGCTTATTGTTTAGTATTTGAAACTAATATATATCTTCTTAGGGTTTTCCAATCTGTTCATGTGGTTGAGCAATTGTTTCTGAACACAGAGCGAGGAAGTATGGCTTTTCGATCTAGTTCTTTCAGACCTGCGAACATAAATGTTCCGATTAGAAATTCATCACAGCTAAAAGAATCTCTTTTTCGTACTGTGGAGTCTCCCCACTCT
Source organism: Pinus taeda (assembly GCA_000404065.3). Taxonomy (NCBI): domain Eukaryota; kingdom Viridiplantae; phylum Streptophyta; class Pinopsida; order Pinales; family Pinaceae; genus Pinus; species Pinus taeda. The sequence goes on from APFE030546894.1 coordinate 272,917, forward strand.
GGAATCTCCATGGAAAGAAATGAAGAAATTTTACCACCTTCTTCGCGCTGGAAACCCACAGAAAACCAGAAAAAGATTTTGGAAGAGTTGTTTGAAGCCGGTGAACGTAACCCTAGTCGCAATCGTGTAAATGACATCGCAAAGTTACTGAAAGTTCATGGTGATGTGGAGGCGAAGAATATCTCGTATTGGTTTCAGAATTCTTACTCACGCAGAAAGCGGTCGCAACAAAAATCCTTGATGCAGGAACGGTCTCTGAATCCAAAAGTAGATATGGGAAGCTCGCAGCCTTCAATAGGGTCCACTCCAACCAGTGGTAAACTAACTCTACTCGTTTGTTTTTGCTTTTGATTTTTAATACTGTGAATGGTTTTGGAGGTTTTGTTTAGGTTTGATTTTGAATACACTGAATGGTTTTTATAACTATTTCTTGTTTTGTACCTCAGTCAGTTCAGACACTTCCATGGTCTTGGAATCCTCAGTGGGGTTGAAACGATATTCATTTCAGGTAATTAGAACTTTATTAGTACTTTGCAATATGATGTGGAAAAATATCAGCAGAGAAATATTTTAATGATCTGGGTAGCAGTATTTATTTATTTATTTCAGAAAAGAAAATAGTTTGGTTTTGAATCAGTCTTACTTGCTGGTACCAGGCCAGCCCACAGTTATATTCATTTCAGAGTTCATAGAACGAGATTGGAAACCAATAATATTTATCAGAACTAAACTATTACAACAATATTTATCAAAATAATTTTGCTCATAATATTATCAACTTGGGGTTGAATATGAGTAAATAAGGAAAACAACTGTCATTCTGCAGAGATCTATCTTAAGCACTGTTAAAATGTCTTTTAACCATGATTAGAATAAATAAAATCAATTGTGAAAAGGGTGTAACCTTACATTTTCAAATTGTATTTTTTGTTTTTCATTTTCGATTGTTCTGTCCATTAAATCTGAAAAATTAAACGTTTATATTTGACATTATTATTAGGAGCTCTTAAATGCCCCAGAATCTCCATCCAGCTTCGGCATGGAGAACATAACGCCCATGAATTTGTTCATGAGAAAACATTTACAGTCGACTGAGAATGGAACTGTATGTCACGTTGATCCAGCGAGCAAGAAACAGAAGCGGGAAAAGAACTCTAACCAGGAGTACTCAATCAATCAAAAAGATATCACAAAAAGCTCTAAGTACCCTAGCGGGTCCTACACCACCAATGGTAAACTGCATTTACTTTAACCTTGTTTTGTTTGATTTTGAATACACTGAATGGTTTTTATAACTATTTCTTGTTTTGTACCTCAGTTAGTTCAGACTCTTCCATTGTCTTGGAATCCTCAGTGGGGTTGAAACCATTTTCATTCCAGGTAATTAGAACTTCATTAGTACTTTGCAATATGATGTGGAAAAATATCAGGAGAGAAATATTTTAATGATCTGGGTAGCCGTATTTATTTATTTATTTATTTCAGGAAAAGAAGTCTTGGTTTTGGTTTTGAATCAGGCTCACTTACTGGTACCAAGCCAGCCCACAGTTATCTTCATTTAAGAGTGTACCAGCCCACAGTTATATTCATTTAAGAGCTCATAGAACAAGTCTAGAAACCAATACAACCATCTTTATCCGAACTAAACTATTACAACAATATTTATCAAAATAATTTAGCTCATAATATTATTAACCTGGATTTGAATGTGAGTAAATAAAGAAAACAACTGTCATTCCGCATCAGAGATCTATCTTAAGCACTGCTAAAATGTCTTTTAACCATGATTAGAATACATAAAATCAATTGTGAAAAGGGTCTAACCCTACATTTTCAAATTGTATTTTGTGTTTTTCATTTTCAATTGTTCTGTCAATTAAATCTGAAAAATTAAACGTTTATATTTGACATTATTATTAGGAGCTCTTAAATGCCCCAGAATCTCCGTCCAGCTTCGGCATGGAGAACATACCGCCCATGAATTTGTTCATGAGAAAACATTTACAGTCGACTGAGAATGGAACTGTATGTCACGTTGATCGAGTGAGCAAGAAACAGAAGCAGGAAAAGAACTCTAACCAGGAGTACTCAATCAATCAAAAAGATATCACAGAAAGCTCTAAGTACCCTAGCTGCTCCTACACCACCAATGGTAAACTGCATTTATTTTAACCTTGTTTTGTTTGATTTTGAATACACTGAATGGTTTTTATAACTATTTCTTGTTTTGTACCTCAGTTAGTTCAGACTCTTCCATGGTCTTGGAATCCTCAGTGGGGTTGAAACCATTTTCATTCCAGGTAATTAGAACTTCATTAGTACTTTGCAATATGATGTGGAAAAATATCAGGAGAGAAATATTTTAATGATCTGGGTAGCCGTATTTATTTAATTATTTCAGAAAAAAAATAGTCTTGGTTTTGGTTTTGAATCAGTCTTACTTGCTGGTAACAGGCCATCCCACAGTTATCTTTATTTAAGAGTCTACCAGCCCACAGTTATATTCATTTAAGAGTTCATAGAAGAAGTCTGGAAACCAATACAACAATATTTATCAGAACTAAACTATTACAACAATATTTATCAAAATAATTTAGCTCATAATATTATTAACCTGGATTTGAATGTGAGTAAATAAAGAAAACAACTGTCATTCCGCATCAGAGATCTATCTTAAGCACTGTTAAAATGTCTTTTAACCATGATTAGAATAAATAAAATCAATTGTGAAAAGGGTCTAACCCTAAATTTTCAAATTGTATTTTGTGTTTTTCATTTTCAATTGTTCTGTCCATTAAATCTGAAAAATTAAACGTTTATATTTGACATTATTATTAGGAGCTCTTAAATGCCCCAGAATCTCCATCCAGCTTCGGCATGGAGAACATACCGCCCATGAATTTGTTCATGAGAAAACATTTACAGTCGACTGAGAATGGAACTGTATGTCACGTTGATCGAGCGAGCAAGAAACAGAAGCAGGAAAAGAACTCTAACCAGGAGAACTCAATCAATCAAAAAGATTTCACAGAAAGCTCTAAGTACCCTAGCTGCTCCTACACCACCAATGGTAAACTGCATTTATTTTAACCTTGTTTTTAAATATTCTTAAACGTTTTCATATTGGTTTTTTTTATTTTGTTGCTGTGTGTATGTGTCAGCGTTTAGCATTGGCTGGGTCCCTACAATGGCTATGGCTATGGCGCCTTTTTGTTCGCAGGTATGACCAATATCATATACCCACTTCATTATGATTTCATTATGAGTTCAATATCGTTGGATTTGTGAAAAAATTCAGAAGAAAATTTTGTATAAAGTTTTATTTGTGTAATCTCTAGGGAGGACACTTCACCTATCATGATGTTGATGAGTGGAGTGTTCAATGCAAATTTTAGAAAGGCTTTTTTGCTTGAAAGATTTTAAGGTTTATTCGAAAGGCTTTTTTTTGTGCAAATCTACATTCTCTTAAATAGAAAATAAAATAGAATACAAAATTTTTACTATATTTTTCCTTATGAACAGAGACGTACAAATTCACCGTCCCACAAAGATTCAGAGACTGTGCTGCCATTTAATCTGTCAGTCCAACCAGATTTACGTTCTGGTGCGAAACAACCTCTTTGCGAAGCCGTCTGTGACATGAATTTCAAAAAGGACATGCAGAATATTGTTAGAAGGGACGGATGGCTGGGTCCTTTCGCAAAGTACACGCTTAGACCTTCTGAATGTGATATTATGACAGGTTCCGAGACCCAGGAAGCTGAAAACAAAAGCCAGTTGCTGGAACTGTTTCCACTACATCCTGACAAGAACATAAGGTCACAAAGAAGCACAGAATTTAGTGAGGGAAATCGAGGGAGTAATGTTGCAATAGGTTCGGAGGGCGAAGAAAATAAAAACAAAAGTGAATTGGTGGAGCTATTCCCCTCACACCCAGACGGTAACCTCGGTTCGCGATCGTGCTGGCGACCAAGATAACACTACTGAGACAAACATTTTAGGGTTGAACTGTATAGTTAGGACATGTTCATTGGATTTCCTGTATGCAGTCAAACAATTCTGGTTGTTATGCCTGTGCAAGTTTATCCAAATGCAGGAATACTTATATTGTGTCTGTTTACTTTTGTAAAGGATTCTACATTTGAAACGTGACACGTAAAGTTGGCCATATTTATTGGATTTCCTGTATATGCTTGACAGTTCTGCTTGTTGGGCCTTGCTAAGTGAACCCGAATCGATGATGCTTTAATATGTGTGTTTATTTCCATGGCAGTCTACTTTTGAATCTGTATTAACTCAGCGTTCTGCAATCACAATGCCTCAGTGAATTTCCAATTGCATTTTGAAAAGTTTGTGTGGTAATTCTTCTTAATCTTTGAATGGGCCCATTTGATTTATCACGTAGTGGTGGGCTTTTAAGATTATTAATTCCAAACTTCCTGAGCCTTCTCAGAATAATTAGTTATTATATTTTTTTAGGGCAATCAATTGTCGAAACTAATGATGTTTGAACTTTGATATGATAGCCAACTTTGTCGACTTATGGGGAAAGCATTTTTATGTTAAAGTGGCAAGCTGATAGAATGGAATATCATAATGCTTTCTATCACAGTTACTAGATTGGCCTTCATCGTCCAAAATATTTTGAAATATAGTTTAGTTTCTATGATTATTTTATGTGATTCAAACATTTATTATTGGTTTATCGAAATTATTTTGAAATATGATATGCTTTCTGGATTGGTTTAATCTAATTATTTAATATGATTTAGTTATCTTACTAGCATACTATTTCCAGGACGGGGCTTATTTGGAAATAGCTTTTAATTGGTGCAATTATTTAATATAATTTAGACAGCTTATTAATTTAGGATTTGGTTTAATAAAATTAGATATAATTTCCTAGAGTTATATATATATATTGTTCGAAACTTAGTTGGAGATGTTTATCACTCATTATTTTCTAGTTGGAGATGTTTAGTTACATTTTATTGTTTTAGTATAAGATATCTAATTTTTTTATCATCCACTATGCCATTGATATTGGGAAGTTAAAAATAATATTGATATTATAATTTAGTGTGAATTACATGTGTGATATGTAATTTAGTGTGAACTATATCTGTGATATATTAAAAAATAATATTTGATTATTAGGTATAAATAAAATATTTTAATATAATATAATTTATTATCAATTTTATAAAGTGAGATAAATTAATTGGAATAGATTACTGATTTATTTTACTGTCAATCTAATGAGTTAGAGGGATCAAAATCTCTTTTATCACTTTAAAAAGTTGATCTCTCTAGACTCTTGTCGAATCCAAAGTTTAAAGTGGATTAACATCGCTTAATTAGTAATAAAATGAATAATAATAATTATCAATAATTTTTTCTTCATTAAGCCCATATACAACCCAACCAGGGAATATTGTGAACCACTATTTTTATGTAATGACCTAGTCAAGTGATTTAAAATTAATAATATATAGTTATAATTTATTTATTTATTTTATTTGTATGATTAAGTAATTTGACATTGCCAAAATATTTACATAATATGACAATGTAACTTCCATATTAGCCTAGAGAGTGCTTTTCCACCCAGAAATTTGTTATATTTTCACTTTCCATTATAAGGGAAATGTCTAAGGGAAATGTAGTTTTATTTACTCCAAGTTTAATATAGATTTTATAATGCAATATTAAACAAATATTAATAACAAAATAAAATTGAATGTAAAATATCTATGTATTTTTAGAGAAAGCTCCATATTATATATATATTTATATTAATTTAATTTTTTTTCCTAAAGATGAAGGAGAATGTTTATAAAAAGGAGAGAGAAAGAGAGAATTCTATATATTATATGAAGAAAATTGGTTAAAAAGAAATCATAATATATATGTTGAAAAATGAAAAGAGAATGTTAAAAGGGAGAGACAAGACTTATATAATTAATAAGATTAAAAGATATCTGGCTAAAACATTTTTTAATATGTTTAAAGGAAGATGTGTAAAGTTTATAAACCCCCTTTCAAAGAAGGTTTTTACCCCCTTAAAATATTTGTTTGGGTTACATTTGATTATATACCATAAGAAAGTTAATGATTTTAATAAATTTTTCTTCATTTATTACAATAATAGAAAATATTTGAATGAATATTTGATACTATTAATTATTGTATTTATTTTGGAGTGTTTGAATTTAATGATAACTAGTATAGATCCATCTCCATTTTTTATCTACCTTAATTTCTGATCTATCAAGTGTAGGGAGGGATCAAACATCTTTTCACCCTAAATGAGGTTTTCATCTCAATATATTAGATTAGTGTGTGATCTATATATTTCAAGGAAAAGAGATGTGTATAGGAGACAAAAAGAGAGACTGTATATTATATAAAGTAAATTTAAAAGAAGAAAATTATGATTAACATTTTATTAGTATGTTGTTTAAAATAAAATATTTGAGATAACTTTTAGTATGAGATTATCATAAATATATGTTGATTTAAATAAACCATTTCTTAAGATTTATTACTAATCAAATATATATATTATTATTTTTAATTTTTTACTTTTTTATTTAATAAAATTAATTTATTTTTTTAATATCACCCAAATATTTTTTTTTTTCTTTTAAATTTATATACTATATGATTCATTAAATTTTAATAGTAATTTTTTTTTGTAAGTTTGGTAGGAACTTTTCATTTATTTTCTTAAAAATGCATATTACATCTATAATTCAAATGGTTAGGTGATCTCAACCTACCTAGTGGGGAATAGATCTATTGGCCACCTAATTGTATTATAGGCCATCCAAACATAGAAAAGTTTAAGACTCTCTCTAAAAAATATATATGTTCGAGTATATTTAAGTCTTCTAAAATCTAAATAACTAAAACAAGATATCATAGTCTTCAGATGCTTCATCTATTCAAAACAAAGTTTGAAGCCATGGCTAAGCCTAACATGTTAGTAGTCATCAGAAGAGTCCACTAGATTTGGGTGTTTCGCACTCAACCTAGATAATTATTTCTAAGGGAGATAGGGAATATGTTTCTCAATGCTGCGAGGCACCAATTATGTTGCTGAATCTATAACTGAATAAGTTGAAATTACAGATGAAATTAGTAGAAACCTTGGAAGAGCCAACTGAAGGAATCATCAAAGCTCTTTCCCCAACTCTTGCCACAATATTCTTCATCAACTAGTATAAATAAAAAATCTATTTATATTGAGACGACAAACCACTAGAAAGTCTAGGATCTGGCACCAAGTCTTTCCATTGCTCCATATCTATCTGTATTGCATGTTGGTTTAATTCTACTTCCCAGATATTAACTCAAGAACCTGAGATGGAGTACCTATTTGAAATGATTGAGTTGAATCCTTCTTGTGTCTCAAAGTGGATTTGCTACACCTTCCCCTACCTTAGCGAATTTAGGGTTGGTTGTTGCCCCTATGCTGCCCTTTAGTTCTTTTACCCTCACAACCTCCACTAGCCCAGGAGACTTTGTCACAGAAGGATGTTTCTATTTAACCAACCACTATAATGAAATGAAACCATGAGACAATAAGCCAAGTCCTTGTTGGGTGCAGTATAGGGTCTATAAATGTACCAACATTTAATTTGTGAATCCTGAAAGTTCATGAACTTAGAGACACAACATTGGAAATGCCAGAGAAAGCCCCTTGCAACCTGCAAAACAAATTCTAGTCTATCTTGCTTATGAATCTCATCAATAAATGAAATCTTGCACTAAAAGAGAATCCAAGAAAACACCAATCCAAACAATTAAAATGTGTGGGAAATAAAAGGCAATTAACAATGCAAAATGAAATTCTAATTACAAGGGAACAAAAGGGAAAAATGAAGTAGTAATAAAGCAATGTCGACATAATAACAAAAAGATGGTAAAAACCATTATGCTTGCACTAGTATACCTGCACTAATTCTAATTCTACCTGTACTAATTATTAACTTGAAATCATCAACAACATAACAAGGAAATTTACTATGTAAATAAACTCATGAAGGAAATTAAATTAATGTGAAACTCGCCTTCTTTGTCCCTGAAATGAATCATGGAGAACTTTATAGAAGTTAAAGGAAAGTAAATATTATTGTTCTCAATTTGTTCTCACTAATATCAGCTCAGTGGCATACAATTAACATATCGTTTTTTGTAAGCATTGTTTAGTACCTCAAAACCATAACCACTCATTGTTTTCATGTTCTAGAATATAAATCAATTTCAACTCATCAACACATAAGCGGCTCTTGCAAATAAAAACTACTGGAGGAATATCCCAAGTGTAAGCACAAATCTCAAGGACATGAATAATTTCTTAATGTGGAAAATCACCACTCATAGTTTTCATGTTCTAGAATATAAATCAATTTCAGCTCATCTACACATAAACGGCTCTTGCAAATAAAAACTACTGGAGGAATATACCAAGTGTAAGCACAAATCTCAAGGACATGAATAATTTCTTAATGTGGAAAATCAATGAAGTTTAGAGTTGAAAGGAAAAAGTTGCAGCAAATTAAATGACAAGGTAGAAAGATTATAAATAAATCAAATTCACACAACAAACAAACAAGAATTGAAATGTTATTTAGTTTAAAAGATGAGAGTTCGAGCTGGTCTGGTGGCTAATCTAGCCAGCTCACACCCTCTTTGAGTGCATGTTTCACAGAGAATTTAACACCATTAGATGTCACAAATAGATAAATAGAACATGCTGAGAAATAGCTTCAATTGATTATTGAAAATAGTGCTTACATCAAACAGACATGCTCAGCTCCAGCAAGACAAGATGAGCAATCCCCTGGTCATATACATAAGATGAGCGATCCCCTAGTCATATACATGTAATGCTACATTGGCACAAATCCTCTTCCCTCCTACATGTTGGAATTTAATTCCAACTGCAAACAATTAATACAGAACCGAAATCTGATCTTCAGCAGCCATTTCAGATTGTTCGGTGCCGCAAAAGTCCACTGATATTTTGAGCATTAAATTCAGAATTAAATCCCCTGCAGACAGCCGTTTTATTTTTTGTTGTAAAGGTCATCACCGCCTCACCACCTCTTCTGCAATAAATACGAAGATATATCAGCAGATATTTTGTTTAAATTATTGTTTAACTGAGATCTTTATTTTTCCTATAAATGTAAAGGCACAACAGTTCTGTTTATTAAGTATCAGACAGTGCAAAAGATTTCTGAACACCAGTTCTGTTTTCTGTCTGAGTTTTAGAACAACAGTTCTGGTTTTATACTTTGAGCGTAGGTTAGAAGAACGAAGTGTGTCTCTTCTGTAAATGCACAGCAAGTGCTGAACCTGCGATTTTCTGAGATAGAAAATCGATTTCTGGAACCGAAGCGTTCCTCTTTTGTAACAGTTAAGTTTTCTGTATCAGTTTTGTTTACAGTTTATAAATTCAAGCTTACTGTTTTTGCTGATGTTCAGTTGCTGTTACACCAAGTGTTAAAACCACTTTGATTTTACTGTGTAAATCTCTAAGTAATTTTGACGCCCATAAAATGACTTAGCTTCGAAATCGTGTTGCCGAAACACCGTAAGTCAAAAATAGTTTTGCGTCAAAAATTGCGTTGCTGCAACACCACGAGCAGCGTTGCTGCAACACGAGTTACAGCAACACAGTTTTATGTTTTTTCTGTGTTAACAGAAACAGAGTGTTATTTCCTGTTGCTGCAACACCGAATCCTGTTGCTGCAACACCAAGTCCAGAGAACGAAATTTTTCAGTTTTTTGTGTTGAAACAGAGCAGTTTTGAATTGTCTATTTGTTTAGGAATTTAGCAGAAAATTCCATCATATCAGAGAGTTGTTCTGGGATGTTTTGTGTTATGGAATTCACCATTAAAATTCCAACATGGTATCAGAGCTAGTCTAGGCACTCAGTGAGTCAAAAACAGAGTTTGTTTTTCACTGTAGGAGCTGTAAGAAGTTTATTGAGCAGATTTTTCCAGCAGAGAAAGTTTTTGCTTGTTTTTAATTACACAAACATTATCTTTTCTTTACCTATAGAGAGTTAAGATGGCAGATGCTGGAACAGGTTTGAAAAATTCCCAACTGCCACAGTTTAATGGGAAAATCACAGTTATTGGTCCATAACAATGAAAGCATTGTTTGCTTCTCAAGGAATATGGGAGCTGGTTGAAACTGGATATGCTGAGCCTGCAGATGCAACAACGTTGGCTGCTTTGACAGTAGTAGAAAGAGACCAGTTGAAGAGCGACAGGAAGAAGGATGCCAAAGCCCTCTTTTTTCTCTTTCAATCAGTACATGAAAGTGTTTTTCCACGGATTGCAGCAGCAACAAAATCCAAGGAGGCATGGGATATTTTCAAAACTGCCTATCAAGGCATGGAGAAGGTGAAGACTGCCAAGTTGCAGATGTTGAGGAGAGACTTTGAAACACTCAGCATGAAGGAATCTGATACAATAGATTCATTCTTCACTCAGGTTATTGGGGTGATAACCTAGATAAGATCTCATGGTGAGATTCTTGAAGAAAGAAGGATTGTAGAGAAGATCTTGAGAAGTTTACCCTCAAGGTTTGAA
>APFE030546901.1:4919-22302 GCA_000404065.3 Pinus taeda
TTGTAATTTCATTTTAAATCTAATGACTCATTACTTTAATTTTCCAAAAACACACATTTTAGGTCGTTGTAACACCTTATATTATTTAATACTATTACATTATATAATATTATAACATTTAATATTATGATAAGCTTTTGCAATTATAAAACATTAAAATGGAAACTTATAAATAATTCAATTACCAACTAAAGGGGTCATATATTAATAAGAGACAAGATATCTTCTTCACCTTTCTAAAGTTGTAGCCAGAAAGTTTTGGTGGAATGCGCTTGTTCTAAAAAATAAAATAATCATTTGATCCCCTTAGAGAATTGGGGCATTGAATTTAAGAATTTATATGACTCTTTGGACACCATGGGTACCATCTTAAATAATCCTATTAAAATAGATATATTTCTCTAAAAGACATTGAATTTGGGATTCATAAGCTCACTAATGGGAAAGCTAAAGATATTGAACGATACCAAGCTGAAATATTTAAAATGGGAAGGTCTATCCTCATTCTTCATCTCCACAAGCTTATCAATTTGGCAGTAAAGCATGGCTTCCCTAAGCCTTGGACGCGAAGCCATATTGTGCCTATCTTTGAAAGTGGGGACAAAAATGTTCCTTCTAACTACAGGACTATTATGACTAGCCACATCTTAGCCAAACTATATGGGCTAATTTTGGAAAAGAAGATTAGCCTTTGGCTTGAAAGCCATGGTAAAAGAGATAAAGAGAAATTTGGTTTTAGGAGACCTCACTCCACTATTGACCACCTTGTCACTCTCAGGATCATTGCCAAGGAATGTCAAAATAGTAAAATCAATCTCTTCTATTATTTTCTGGACTTTAGAAAAAAAAATTGACACTATTCCTTGGGATAAGCTTTGCAAAATACTTGAAGAGATAATGGTTCCTCCTGAGTTGAGGATTTTTGTTATTCACCTTTACAATACTGTTGTTTCCAAGCTTAAGACCAACAAAGGGTGGTATAAATATATTAAACACAATATCTGGGTTAAGCAAGGGTGTACGCTATCCCCCACCCTTTTTGGAATTTACATCGATAAGCTAGAGAAGTGTTTGGAAACTGCAGGTTGTAAGGGAAACAAGCTTGTTGGTATAATCATCACTCTTCTCCTTTATGACAATGATATCGTTCTTCTTTCCAAAGCCATGATGACCTAGACAAGTAGCTTAAGACTCTTCATGATTACTGCTCCAAGATGGGTATGACAGTTAATACCGACAAGACTAAAGTCGTGATAATTAAATCCAAAAATATCACCCATCGTAATTTATTCTATGATAACAATTACTTAAAATAGATTTATGCTTATAAATATTTAGGTATTGACATTCCTCATCAGCTCAACTAGAATGATAGCATTGAGAAAATGATTATTGGAGGCTAGAAAGCTTATTGTGAGCTTGAAAAAAATGGTAAGTTGCTCGCTCTTTATATTTGGAGTTAAAAAATGTTCCTTTTATAGACTCTTGTCACCCGTGTTGTCTTATATGGATGTGAAGTTTGGGGTTGCAGTATATGCAAAGAGTCGTGGAGAAATATTGAGATGATTCAAAAGCAATTCATAACCTACACCCTCAAGATCAAGGCAAATATTCCCTATCCTATCCTCTTGATCGAAGTTGGCATTTCCTCCATTAAAATCATGGCTATGATTAGGCATCTGATGTATAAGAAAAATATTTGCAACATGGAATCCAAGAGGCTTCCCAAAATTGCTTCTAACTTTAGTCAAAATCCCCACTTGCACCTCAAGTGTGGGTGGTATAAGGTTGCCCAGTCTTGGCTCAACCACTAGGGAATAAAGGAGGAGAGCACAACATTAGAGTTATGAGCATTTGAAAGAGGGAGCACAACATTTGTGAGATCCCAATGTCTGAATTTCTACGTCTATTTCATAGCAAGGAGAATGCTATTTTAACCTCACATCGTTTTTTTGTGGATTTTTTCCCCTTTTCTGTTGGACATAGTTCTTATTCTACATCCTGTGATACATACTAGAAATATTTCCTAATGTCTTTTTTACCACCGATGGAGTCCAAGTTTAATTCAAAGTTCATAACCACAACCACATTGTTGTTGAATTATGGTTGAACATTAATTTATATTTGCATCGTGAACAAATACTTTTCACCATAACTCACACTAGACAAGCTCGAGAGCAACCAATTATCAAGTTTAAGGTTTAGAAGACATAATTTTAATAGTCTTCTTGATATTTGTGATATCAAAGCAGATGTTGCCAACAATATTTGTCCTAAAATTTGTAGGAGGTCCTTAAGCTTAAATTGAATAAACCTTTAGTTTGATTATGTTTGAGAAAATTCTATAATGAACTATTTAACAAACCGTTGTCTAATTGTTATAGGTAGCCTCCTCTAAGATGCATGAATGAAACTTACAATTTCATCATTACCCTACTCCATTCAACTTCAATGGAGTAGGGTAATGATGAAAACTACAAATTGTACACATTTCCAACTCTATAAAAATTAAAATCACAGTACATACTACCCATTATTATTATTAGAGTAGGAAAAGAGTTGTGGTAAAAGTGTGGATTTTCATCTTGCAGATTTCTTTTATGATGAATTCAATGGATCGTTATATGTGACAGACATATTTGAAAAATATTTAGACAAATTCGAGACTAGCCACATCTATCCCATATGCAACTTTTTGGGCATTTGAATTTAGAGGTTATGGATGGTTGGAGCAAATGTCTTCAGCCTTGTCTTGGGTTGAATTCAGATGTAAATGAATGTGAGGTAGTGGTGGAACTTAGAAAAGTGAGAAGGATTTATTGATAGTGGAAAAATTACCTAGATTGATCAATTCTATATTTTCTTTACAGGTGGGACAGATAAGTCAATAGTGCAATGAAATCATACCAAATTCTTCTCATTTTTCAATCTGTAACTTGTTAAGTATGATGTTTTAAAATGGATGACATATCATCTGCAGTTCATGTGATGATATTTGTAAAGATCTTATGTGGATCTTAATATGTGGGGCTTCCTCACACGAAGTGGCCACTATGTAAGAATTCATTGTTGTACCAAGTAATCATTTTTACATTTTGTGACATGGAGATTGAAATGATATTTTCATGTTAAGAAGGATTCTTTTGATTCTTTCATGATGTATGCTTGGTCTTGGCCATATGTAATTTTGTGGTATATCATAATTGAGTCTACTATATATGTATATGAAATATTCTTTAAAAATGTGATGAAATTTACCAAATATCAATTTATGAACCATAACTAATGCTTATATTGCTCATCATGTTGGGTCAATGTAGTTTGGTTTCTTTCATATGCCCATATTAGTGTTGAAACCTAAGGATTCCAGTGGTGAATAATGTTTGTTGGTACTACATTTCATTTATTATGGGTCATTGAGTTGTGTGTTTGGTAAGTTATGTCCACTATTCTGTATAAAATTTTGAGATCCCATTTTATTATATTCTGACACGCATGTAAAGGCCAAACATGGTTGATGGTATGTGCATATCTTGTATACACTAATACCCTTGTTGAGGAGGAATTGTAGCTGTATGCAAACTGACGAAGCCATGTAAATGAATAGGTATGCATTAATGCTGAGAGTATGATGACAAACTTTACATTATGAATTTTTATGACTTAAAATTTAATAAATCATCACGATTGGTTTAAAAAACAATTTGTTTCTATTACACACTGCGAAAAGGTTAATATTCAAGAATCCATTAAGTATTTATATTGTGTGTTATAGAGTACTGGTTAATAATGATAAGGATGCATATGCTAATTTAGCAAATTGTACTCTCTATTTGACAACAAATTGTTTCATTGTGTGTAATTCAAGAGGTTAAATCTTCTCATTCATGGGGTTGTTCGACACAACTTCTATGCCATCTACCTTATTTTCATTTTGTGATAGTATTTCCTCGCATCTGGGAAATGCTTCCAAACAATTTTCATCCATTGAGGCCTTGATATCCTTCAATTTTCCCCACAGAAGAGCGTAGAGCCCTATCATGATCATAAATATGCCCAACACGTTGTATTCAGTGGATCAATGCAATTTGTGCAACTATTAATCTCCATATCCATTTAAATTTTAGGGATGGTGCAACTATTAATCTCCATCTCCATTTCAATTTTAAAAATGATTGAAAAAGGATTAAAAAATATGCTTTATGATCTATAAATTCAACATATTAATATAAATTCAATAATATATAATTTCAACATAGTGAGTGGGCAGTTAAAAATGTTATTTTTTTTTATGTTACGCCTAACGCCTACATATCTCCTCATAATGAGATGAAGAGAGTTTCTCCACACAACGATTTATATTTTCAAATCATAATGTAGATAATGAATAAAATTATTCATTTATAAATTACATTTTTTTAGTTACAATTTATAATTCTTTTTTAAATCATTTATTTTTCATAATAAATTTAAGGTTTTTAGTTAACATCATTTGATGCCTCAAAATTTTCTTAGAACTTTTCAAATGTCGATTTGCCAAACTGGGTCCTACCAATAGAAATGGTCTTGTGAGCTGATTTCTCCACTTTTTCCACTCTAAAAGCATTGACATGAATGAAAAACAATATAATGATCCAATATAGGTTAATGGTGTGGATGTTGAGGACTGAGTTACAATTTCCACGGTAGATGACATGGAAGTACATATTTTTAACATACTAATAAGAAATCATTAATATCCGAAAACCTAAAAGTATAGAAGAATTGGATATGATTGCAGGAAGGATAAAATATAAACCAAGATTTGGATATGACCTAGCAAACCAAGGTGTTTGGCTTGCGAATGTGGTGCAATATCATGATGAGACATGGGTGTGAGACTACTATGTGTCAATTGTATGAATGTTGATGTGGCATAAAATGGTACATCTTATGAGTTCCATAACATTGTTCCTAGAGCTTATAATGAGATGAGAAAGCTCTCGATGAGTAGAAGATGATAATAACCTCCAATTGGGTGTGTTACATTGTCTATGCTTTGAAACTTTGAAATCTTTGGCATTATGAAATAACAACCCATATTTGTTGGGATTCGGCCATGAACCACATGGTGAAGATATATTATATTGTTGAGATATTAATAGACAATATGTGACTCATATTGAATTAAGGTCATCACAAATCAACGAGGTTACCCTCTACAATGATTGTCCTACCCATGGGAGTTATCTTCCTTCTCTTCTTTTGTCATAGGTTCAACCATTCCATAATGTATGTAGAACAATCTATTTGTGCACACAATAATAACTATATATGAATGATTTGCTTCAACTAAATAATTCATAATATAATTTGAGTTTGTGATTTTGAGCACAAACACAAATTGTCCACTCACGATAATGCTTCTTACAGTCTAGGCTTCCTTTCAACTATACTATGTTACCAAATAACATTTTTTCTATGAAAGCATAAACTCATTCTTATAATAACCAAATTATCTTGTTACAATTGTATACATTAATTTGTATTGTAATTAATTCTTTTGAGTAAATTTACGTCTTCTCAATTTATTAAAAACCAAACTTCTAATCTTAGTTTTGAATTTCCTTTATAAGTAAAACTCAAGCCATGAAAGTTAATATAAGTTGATGTTTGTGAGACCTTTGTAATGTAAGTTGTATTGTAATTTAATTCATTTGAGTAAATTGAAAAACTATCTTCTCCCCCTGACCAGGGTGTGAGTTGGCGGACAGAGCCATTAAGGCTGTCATAATGAAAAGCACAAGAAGGGATGGTTCCACTGCCTCCCACACGTCTGACATGTAGAGCGTGGTGGTCGTCGGCATGCTTAAGGCAAGCAAGAGGAGGGAAGGTGGAATTTGCATGCAATTGAGTTTATTGACTGCAAAGAGAGCGAATAATTTGGAGGGTGTAAGCATGGAGGTGACGACGATGAAAGAGAAGCGACGACTTCGAGAAAGAGATGAGATACGTTGTCTTCAAACATAGATAATCGGGTATGTTAACTGGCTCAACCTACATTCTATTATGATTCCCTAAATTTGGTCTAGTAAGTGGGGCTTTCATGGGGGCACGGGGTTTGTGTGGGCGAGTAACTAGGGCGGGGGAATTAGCCTAGAGGAGGTGGTCTGCGGGAACAATCCCAATTCCATGGGGTCTGCTTGGTTGTTTCTTAAGTTTGGCATTCTGCTATCTCACATGGGGATTATAGGGATGGGATGGGAGGGAGTCTACCTGAGTGATTTGTTATTTATTGTATGCCTGGCAAACCCGAGAGTTGAAGGTAAGGAAGTGTCAATTATTGTTGCGGTCGGACCACTTCAATTCCTAAAATGCTCTAACGCTAAGCCCCTAAGGAGCGTTAGGCGAGGGAAGATTCTCGAGAGTCAGGGTCTTCTTTAATGGGGGGAATTGGCATTCAGAGAATGTTGGGCGGGCTAGCTTAAGCTAGTCGCTGGGAAGCCAGGTGGTGAGTAAGCTAGGGGCATAATGCCTTGTGGGTGTTGGGGTTCAGATGTCAGGTCACAGGGAGGATCTGAGTCATGCTAAGCAGAGGCTAAGTCAAGGGGAATGGGGGCAGAGGCAGTGAACGAGGGGTAACGGAGATGAGGCGCGTGATTCCTTCAAGCTTGACCTCTGGGTTACAAGTTTGGTGGGTGGCCATGCACCTCGCCTCCAAGACCACGATCACAGCGTGAGCAAGGTAGGGGTCATGCAGGGGCATCTCGAGAGTCTTGGGTGGAGGTCCCTTACGCTCGGGGGTTATGCGCATAAATTGTGGGTGACAGATTTGTTGCATTGTCAGAATCGTGGGATGAAGGCAATTCAGAAATTAACATTTTAGAAAATATGGTTTCTTGCTCCCACAACAGGTCAGTCGGGAGGTAACTTCCCTTATCCAAGAAAAGCACAGAGATTCGTTTCAGACCAATGTTTGAAGGTGCACGGAAGGTACAGGGGTATTATGGCTATGGTTCGAGAAACGGTTACCAAGGGCCACATGAAGAGACTGCAAGGGAGCGAGGCCAAGGTTGAGCCGAGCACCGCGGGCAAACATTGGGGCAAGAAGCTCGTGGCCAACCTGATCCAGGAAGCGGCAGTTGCGTATGCAGGGAGCACCATAGGGGAAATAAAACAACTCATAGCCGAATGGGAGGAAAATATAAATTGTCAAGCGAGTGTGGAGCCAACAAACATAGAGGATTGGAAGATCCTGATTCCAGACTCGGGACACACCAAAGGTCAAGAGGCACAATACAAATAATCCATTTATCTGTATTAGCTCATGAAATGCCTTCTCGGCAAGGCCATGGAGAAAATATGGATCACTGTTGTCTAGGACTTTCCAAACTATAAATAGGACTTTCGAAAACTGCAATTTCAATTGTAGAAGTAGGATGGCCACCTGGATCATATAGAGAAACATTTCCCATGCCTGTTCGTGCTGACTGAGCTTCCAGGCTCCAGAGCGAAAGATCCGGCCCCAGTGGCTTCGGCTTCCGCTGAACAGGAGGAATAGAACGTTGACTCTGAGTCCTTTTTTTTATTTGTTTTCATACATATAGCTTTTAATTTATAGTTTACAGTCATATATATGTATAGACAACTAGAATATGGTTGTGGACATGACTATCAAGTTTATATAGCTTGGATAGATAGAATAAGTATTTTTTGCTACTAGACAACTTAAACTAGGGTTAGGTTGTCAACATACGTGGTTTCCTGCTGGGCAAGTTGAGACCACCTAACCAGGATATATGTGTGTAACTTGCTTACTTATTTTATAATGAACAAGAAGGATCTACTAAGCTTAACAAAAAAAAAAACTATCTTCTCAATTTATTAAACACCAAATTTCTAAGCTTAGTTTTGAATTTCCTTTATAGCCAAAACTCAAGCCATGAAAATTAATATAAGTTGATGTTTGTGAGACCTTTGCAATGTAACTAGAGTACTTGTATTTCAACAAGGCTCCAATAACTCCACTAGGTGTTTCTATGGTCTTCTTACCTATTTTATATTTGATTAGTACTTGATTTTTGAAGTGAAATAAATATCTATATGCCTTCCTCTTAACCTTTTTATGGTTGCAATAAAAACCTAATGCTATAAGGAAATAAATTCCAAGCATTTGAACTTCCATTTCAAGTTTAAATGAATGCCTAGTAACTCATAGATTGTTCAATGCAATTTAAATGCTAGTCTTTATTGCACTTAGAAAAATATTTGAGATGTTGGCCTTGATATTTGGATTTATATTCTTAAAAGCTTATCTTTATGGTATGTCAATATTGTATGTAAAATAACAAGGATTGGGAAAGTAAGGTGCAGATGCTACCATCTATTTGTTTCCTACAAAAGAGTTGTAGACTCTCTTATAGTTTTTCAATTTGTAAGATTTTAAGATCATGGTGATCGTTTACAATGATAAATTAAAAGTTATAATTTTATAATAATAATTTAATTAAATTAAATTATGAGAGTTTACACAATTATATAAATTATTATTAATTAATTATAATTAAAATAAATATCTATATATAAATTAATTTTTAATAAATATTAATGAAAATAACTCATAAATATTAAGTAACCGGTTATTGTATCAATAAAAGAAATCAATTATTAATATATTTATTAATAAGATATCTACTTCTTTATAACTATATATTAATAAAAAAATCAATTTATAAGTTTTCATGGTTCATAGTGGAGTGTATATATAAAGTATCTCTCAATCTATATAAAATATTTATATGAAATAAATTATAAATATATTATTGTATTATAAATATTTACTTCTTTATAACTATCTATTAATAATAAAAAAATCAATTTATAGTTTTTAGGTTCCTTGTAGAGTGTATATATAAAATATTTTCTTTCACTTTATCTGAAATTTTTATATAATGATATAGATATTGATGTAAATAAAAACACTTGTTAAATAAAAATATTTATTATATAATTATTCATTAATTGTTATATTAATGCTGGAAAATATTTATTACAATTTAATTAATTAATTTTATTTTTATTAAGGCAATAGCAAAAAAATTAAATTAAACATAAATTTGATATAATTAAAAAAAAAAAAAAAAAAAAAAAAAAAAAAAAAAAAAACAAAAAACAAAAAACAAAAAACAAAAAACAAAAAACATTTCATGCATTAAAAACTAATTGCTCATATATGGTGTGAACGCGAGGCAAAAAGTAACTCTATGATAAAATAATAATAATAGTAGCCACCACATAGATAATAATAATAACCTCCACATCATTTTATTTGGCTTGCAACACCTTCTAACATAATCTTCTCGAATATAAACATCCATAGCCAGATCCATGGAAAACTTGCAAGACACAGCCTGCGGCAAGTTATCACAAAAAAAATGAAAAGGGCCAAGCTGCACTAAAAGCTAATTAATTAAAAGCACCAGATATTGGAATAAATAAAATAGCGCCCTTGGAAATTCAAATTTGAATTCACTTCAAATGGATTTTCAACATTAATTTCGTGAGACTGGATTACGTACTATATGACTGTAAACATTATTTATTGGCCATCATGCCCATGGGGATCATCTGGCATCCGCAAAAGCCATGGAAGATGCGTCAGCCCATTTCTGCAAACCGTTAACCAGAAAGTGTGTTTGTCGGAGAAATTATGACACAGGTTTACGGTGAAAGCAAATGTCAGAATCCTCCGCTCTCACGGTCACTGTCAAGGCATTCAATACCCTATAGCATAGGAAATATGGCTCCCCTTGCTTGCACTAGATGCATTGATTTCAGTGTAGATGTTGATTTCTAATCTTATTTTGTTGCTTTTATTAGATGCATTAACTTTAGTGTAGATGTTATTTTCTAATTCTATTTGATTGCTCGCATTAGATGGATTGGATGTTGTTAATCTTGACACTGCAAATTATTAAAAATAATTTTCAAGATTATATGGAGGGGAGAGAGAGGGAAGAATATTTCTTGCACTAGATGCACTGATTTCAATGTATATGATGTTTTGTTAGAATTCTATTCAATTTCTTGCACGAGATGCATTTATTTCAGTGTAGATGTTGATTTCTAATCCTATTTGATTACTTGCTCTAGATGCATTGATTTCAATGTACATGTTGATTTATAATCCTTTTTTATTGTTTGTGCTAGATGCACTTATTTCATAGATTTTGATCTCTAATCCTATTTGATTGCTTTCACTAGATGCATTGATTTTACTGTAGATGTTGATTTCTAATCTCGTTTAGTTGCTTGCATTATATGCATTGATTTCAATGTAGATGTTGTTTTATAATCTTATTTGATTGTTTTCTTACATTAGATGCATTTATTTCAATGTAGATGTTGGTTTATAATCTTATTTGATTGTTTTCATTAGATGCATTAGATTTTGCTAATCTTGACATTGTAGATTATTAAGAAAAAATATTTTCAATATATATGGTAATACCGAAAACGACACTACTAAGAATTAATTAGTTGTCAAAGGTTGTAACACCTATTATTAAAATGAAGTAGATGTGCAGAATCAATCCTCTTGCAAAGTGCAAATTAATCCTTGATAAGATAGTCTTCCTTCTACATCACCAACTAATTACTAATAGACGATTACATATATTCAAAATTACTAATAGATAATTGCATATAATAATGTATTCATAATATTTATAAGAGGAAAAGATATATTTATAAACATTAAAAACAAATCAAAATATCCTTGAGGGAGATGTGATAATTGTTTGGAGAAACAAATAATGTAAATATTTTATAATTCTAGCAACTCATTAAAAAAATAAAATCCAAAGCACATTATTTCTTGATTTTGTTGAATTGACTATAGATAAAAAATCATCAAAATAGTCTTGAAGGAAATAAATTATTACAAACGCTAGCAAAGAAAAAAAAAATTTCGAGAGTAATATTGACGCAATAAATTATTAAAGCTACTCTTTAATATATATTTAGTAATACCTCTAGGGACACTATCGAGAATTAATTAGTTGTGAGAAGTTTTGATACCTAAAATTAAATGAAATAGATGTGCAATATCAATCCTCTTGCAAACTATTGCCAATATTGTCTCCCTTATTCATCACCAACTAGTTACTAATAGACAATTACATACACATATAAAAATATAACACAACAAATGTAACATTCAAAAACATTATCATCCAAATCCAAACACATAAACACACAAACCACTCAAAGCATCCAAACAAATATGTAAAAACCATTAGGCAAGCAACACAGACTAAATTAAAGAAGAGAATGATATGGTCATGCCAAGCAAAGAAAATATAATGTGAAATTTGAAGTTAATCTCAAACATATACATAATAATGATAATCTATAAATGTGACATTGTTTCCCTCAACCAGAACCAACTTAGATCCATGTAACATTTGTATCTATCATGTGCCGAGAGAGATCAAATCCCTCGATGTGCAAACTTGTACTCAAATTCTACACTCCAAATATATTCAATTTTTTTTAAATATATTTATTTTCTAGCTTTTTAGGTGATTAAATAGTTCTTGAAAGTTAGATTATATTTGCATGCTTTATATTCAGTCTCTTTTCCATAGTCAAGTGTAATAGACTATTATGGTTGTATATCAATTAAACTTGGTTAGATCCATCTAACACTCGATTTATCATGCACCGAGAGGGATCAAATCCCTCGAAGTTCAAACCTTTCCTCAAATTATATACTCTAAAAATAAGGTATGCACCTCGAGGGATTTGATCCCTCTTGACATGTGATAGATCTAGCGTTAGATGGATCTAAGTTGGTTCTTATAATAATTCGTTGTAGAGTAAGGGTATAAAAACATCTTCATTGCTTCGACATTTCATTGTTTTTCCTCTGTTTTTTATAATCTATTACACAAAAAGAATACAACCAAAGAGAAACACTATGATAGTTGTGCATGAATTTCAATAAAAGGATATCAGAAGAATATAAAGTCAAGTATTTTTGTGTTAGGTTATTGTTATTATTTTAAGATTGTGATCCAGTGCCTATAGATTGGGAAGCCAAGTATACTCATGCATCCTCATATTTGTATGTAGAATTGGGAAACCTAGCTTCTAATTATAATTTATTTTGCATAATTGCAATGTCTCTATGACAAATAACAACATTTATGAACTCTGTAAATGCTTAATTACAAAAGAAAAGTAAGCTACAAGCTTTCATTAACAAATAAGTTGAGTTGAGGATTCACATTACAAAGGTGAAATATTATGAATGTTGCCTTACATCTATGCAATCTCAAATTTTCGAAGCCAATAACTCATACCAATTTTTTAGTAAAATAGATAGATAAAAAATGGATTCAATTCATTAATAATCAACTATAATTTAATCACCATATTTTAAATGCATTTTATTTCCTTTAAGTTATGTAATTTTTTATTTTGTTAAACTAATTTAATTATATTCAATTTTAAGAGCATGGCTAAGAAATTTTGACAAACCAATTAAATAAAATGATGAAAGCAAAAAAGAAATATGTACCATCTAGCATATAAATTCTTAGAAAAATGACATTGATATTTGACTAGAGCCTTCGTTTTACCCAATTCTCTTTTTAACCCAGAAAAGAAATTTCAAAAATTCGTTTCTTTTTTATCTCAAGAAATTTCAAACCTTTTGCCCAAAATAATAATTACTTTCCAAAAATTCGTTTCTTTTTTATCTCAAGAAATTT
The DNA here is from genome assembly GCA_000404065.3 of Pinus taeda. Classification (NCBI taxonomy): domain Eukaryota; kingdom Viridiplantae; phylum Streptophyta; class Pinopsida; order Pinales; family Pinaceae; genus Pinus; species Pinus taeda. The sequence continues at coordinate 17,675 of APFE030546901.1, forward strand.
CAAACCTTTTGCCCAAAATAATAATTACTTTCCAAAAATTTAACCCAGAGAAAAATTTAAAAAAAAGGGAAAAACATTGCCAATTTCCCTTTTCTTTTAATTCAAAGCACAGGGTGGACTATTTGTAAATTGTTTTCAAACACCAAAACTTTAGAGACTAGAGTTAATGATGAGACTTACTTTCATATTGCTTGTATCCTTCTACTTTACAGGTGTATGGGTGAAACCTTGAGAGATTTGAACCCTAAAACTCTAGAGACCGGACTTATTTCTACCTTATTTTTTAAGGCACTAAAAAACTTTTTATAATATAGCTTTCTGCCATTGTAATTAGGCAAGGGCTAACTAGCATACCATAAGGCATTAAATGCCCTGGTACATGCATGCCCTATAACAAAATAACACACAACGTTTATTTTTAATTTATGTAGCCACCAAAAGCTGTGTATTATTTTGTTATAGGGCATGCATGTACGAGGGCATTTAATACCCTATGGCAAATTGGTTAGCCCTTGCCTTGTAATTAGACTTTATCTTTTTTAAAATATTTATTTGGGGTAAATTATATGAGCAAATAAAAAAAGGAAAGTAACTTTTATCAATTTCCAATTATTTCTATTCGCTTTTCTGCTTCAATGTTTTTTGTTTCTATAAATTGCCTCTCCTTTTATAAATATGACGTTTTCTTCCTTAAAATATTCGTGGGCCCAAAAAGGGGCTAATTAAAATGGCAAATGTGATGCAACTTACTAATTTTTACCAATCTCCAAGAAAATTTGAGCCAATTAAAATGGAAAACGTATGTGGCCCTCCTTGATTAATTTTTACCAATCTTCGACAGATCATTAATGGAGTCAAAACCAACATATTTCGCCTGCAGCAATACATAAATGATCATGTGTTTGCCATTCACGATTACTAATACGAAACCACTTTCTTACTACAAGCAACTAAACCTCTTTCATTCCTAACGCTTTCCACTGAAGGCACAACTAACAGAAAGAAAACGTCATGCGAAGGAACCTCCCAATATAGCGTTTTCTCGAAGGCTCACGATTTGCACCGAAACCCGCCTAGCAGATACCGATGTGTGCTACTACCCAGCCTGAGATCCTCCTAGGACAACAGTGAAGATAAAGTCTCGAAAATTGGATTTCATTTCTCCCCAAATTAAAAATCTTGATTCAAATATTTGTGTAGAAGTCAAACCACCATACAATATGAAGCAGATCAGAAGAGATTCCTTTGTCCTCTAAAATTCCAATTTTGTTTTATTAACCTGTAAAATGGAAAAGACGACTCCTAAAATTTGGTGCATGTCTCTAGATTCTATCAGGTGCTAAAGCCAACCGGCGAGCTCTTAGCACAGATATGTTCCTATCAGGGGTAAAATTTGATGCCCGTATACAAGTTTCTGGCTTTTTCTTTTTTACACTTAAAATAATATTTATTTCAAAATCTACATATCATCACTAACTTATTTATGGGCATATTAAAAAAGGACAAGTTTATATATATATATATATATGGCTTGGGAGAATAGTAGAGTTCCTAATAAATCTTAGGAAAAAATTACCATATGAAGCAATGAATCTCAACTTAAGTTGTAAATGTCCTCACAATTTTCCATGCATTATTAATTAATTGGGTTGGTGACCTCCAAGCTACCAAGTTGCTAATTGCAATTATGTTCTCCTCTCGCTCGCTGAACAACAATTTATTAGATTTGATGTGAATTCTCATGGGGAGCACAAGAAAACTTGCATAAACAACATGCTACAGAACCTAGAACTTGGAAAGTTGGAAGGCTACAAAACCTCGAACCCAACAGACCACTCGCACTCATAAATGCCTCACTCTGCACACATCTCTCTGACGCCTTTCTTCACACCTTTCTAACATGCATTATGTTATAATTTTTTTCCCATCCCTTACGAGTCGTCCACTCCTCTAATTTGTGAGGGTTTCAATTACACTGTTACTTACCTCACATGCTTCATAAGGTCTCTTTCCCTCGCCACCTTGCTACTTCGGTTTACTTTCAGCCTTACATGGAAAAACATTGTCAGTTGGAACTTGGAAGTCAAAGTTTGGGCGCAACGTCACAAAGTAGAAGGGAGGTACCTGCAATGATTTCCCAAGGTATCCATAATGCAATCACCAAGTTATATTTTATCTTGAGCAAGCGCAGAAAGAAAAGAAACGAAACTTTAGAGTATGTTGGGTGTAGAATTGCATTTTAAATAGTCACCTCTGTGCTTATTTTGAATTTTTTCCAGATATTCGCTTGTGCGCAATTATGATTATGAAGTGTTTTATGTAAAATTGTTTATAGATTATATTTGTTAAAAAAATCATACAAATTCAAATTTTATAGATTATTTGCGTAAATTCAAATTTATAGATTATTTGCATTAAATTTAATTCAAATTTATAGATTAGTTGCATTCAATTTAGTTTAAAATTATACAGTGATTAAATTATTTTAATGTAGTTTTAAATAGTAACTAAGTCATAATTGTGATCAAAGTTTGTTTTTGTTAAGATTGTGTTTGTTAAACATTATTATCAAAACCAACTCACATCTTGTTTGAGGGAAAGAATAAGATACATTAAAACCACTGTGGCATTTACAGAGAATTAGGATAGGTCTTAACCCCAACCTGACCACATCAGCGCCTACCTGACCATTAGAGATCGCCAAACTGCGCTGCGTTTATCCCCATTCTTATCGCCGTTCTTGGTTTCTCTCGATAGCCCATTGGGTTAGTTTTTCATGACTGGGTGGAAAGGTTGTTTTTTTCCATTTATTGTAATTGAGGGTTGGAATTTCACTAATGTCCATCAAGAAGGTAGTTTAACTATTTAAATGTAATTTTGATATGTATATTTATTACCATCTAAAAAGCATTTTAATTATTTAAATGTAATTTTGATGCTTATATTTATTTTCATTTATAGTTTATTGTTGTGAGTGGGTATGTGATATTTTTATGATTTATTTGTTTAAAAATTATGGGATAAAATTTATTTTATCGAGTGTTTTAAGGTTGATTAAGTGTTACATAATATTGAGACTAACTTTATCGTTACACAACATTAGAATTAATTATTTTTAATCAATATTGAAATTAATTTTAACTTAATTTCAATTTAATTGAATCTATTAATATACTATAATAAGTGATAAATGTGTCTATTAATATACTATAATAAGTTGTGTTTTGAATATGTTAGGGTGGATATAGTGTTTTGATAGTAACTGAAATTGATATTTTTTTAAAATTTAAGTTTTATAGCCCATAGGGCATAGAATAGATGATGATGGGGTATATTGTTAAGGCACTCTATCATGTGAAAGTCACACGTTTGAAACTTCATGGGAAAAGATCCAATCATGTTAAGGGTTGGCATGGCTGAGGCCCGGTCACAAGAGGACTATAAATGTTAGGTTTTTTTCTCTTTGAAATGTTTGACTATCCACAGAAAACATGACCTTCAAATCATACGGCATTGAAAGTTTTAGGCTAATCTTTACTTACTTTAATGAGGCACTTCATACGTTGTCTTTCTTTATTTTCTTTAATCAAGAATTCTTCCTAAGGTTGAGTTAGGTTGAGTTTGAAGAACATTTCATTTTTTACAATTAATTTGTAGAAAACATGATTTTCTAATTATAGAGAAGACTTCATATAGTAAGAGAACTAGAAATGTGAGCCTTTTTTATCCGTGAATGTTTGACTTCGTGACGTTGAGTTTGAAGAGCATTTTATTTTTTACAAATTTAAAACATGATTTTCTAATTATAGAGAAGACTTCCTATAGTAAGAGACTAGAAATCTCAGACTTTTTAATGCCTAAATGTTTGATTATTCACAGAAAACTTGACCTTCAAATCATACCACATTGGAAGCTTTAAACTAATCATCTTATATTTTACCTTCAAATTATACCACATTGGAAGCTTTAAGCTAATCATCTCATACTTTGGAAGCAAGCATCATAGGCTTCAATACCCCTTGTCAAAGTTTACAGCCAGAAAAATTATAACCTTTTTTTTTGGCTATCATTATGAGTTTTTCCAAAATGTGTTTTATTTCCTTAAATTTTAAGTTTAGCTTTGTTCAGTTTTAATGTTATATAATTTGTTTTTTGAGAGTCTGCTTTGTTTTGGATTTTTATTTTTGTTTTTTTTTAGGTTTATAAATAGTATATAATTCATGTAAACAATTTTTTAATTTGATTATATATTCATTATTTTAAGAGGTTCGAATGTATTAATATAAAATACCTGGGCCATATCCTGAGTGGTTGGGACGACACGTTATTAGCCTCCCCACCCAGGTTCGACCCACGCGCTACATGATGGGTTGTCCTCTACGGAGGCAACTATTGTAAATACTCATGTGGTAAATATGGACTCTTGGTTAATATAAAGCTTCTTCCGAGGGATTAACCTCTCCTCATTATTTAATTCATGTAAACAATTTCTTAATTTGATTATATATTCATTATTTTAGGAGGTCTATTGTAAATACTCATGTTGTAAATATGGACTCTTGGTTAATATAAAGCTTCTTCAGAGGAATTAACCTCCCCTCATTATTTAATTCATCTAAACAATTTCT
>APFE030546901.1:23280-81981 GCA_000404065.3 Pinus taeda
ATTTAATTATATATTCATTATTTTAGGAAATTTGAATATATTTAATATATAATTCATGTAAACATTTCCTTAATTTGATTATATATTCATTATTTTAAGAAATTCAAATATATTCATTATATATACAAGTGAAAGTAATTATAAATATATATATGTTTTTATTTGATAACATTAGAAATAACAAAAATTACAAACATTCAAATACATATTTTCCATCTATCTTCTCATTATTTTTTATCTTAAAAACAGTTGAACATTTCAAGAGTCTATTTTCCATCTATCTTCTTATTATATTTCAAGACTCTACAAAAATCACAAAAAAAATCATAAACAAACCTTTAGAAAAATAGTAATAAGACTTGAGTGGACTCTTAGCATGAAAATTTTACAACAATTATGAATACAATGTGCAAAAATTAAATAAAACTTGTACATAAATTCTAAAAGTCATGTAATACGTAATTTAAAAATAAAACCGTCTTAAAAACATTCTTCCCTGGGAGGGAAACAGTGAAAACCCCTGTTTCCAATTGAATGCCAAAGCTGCCGAAAAGATTCGCTAAATGTCTAATTTAAATGCATTAAGTGAATGTCTAATCCACAGTTGTCTGGTGTGGATAGGACTGTCCAATATATGCATTAATTACATTGAAGACTGGAATTTGCCAAAACTAGAGTCATGGAATACGTTAAGTGAATGTCTAATCCACGGTTGTGTGATGTGGATGGGACTGTCCAATATCTGCATTAAAAGTCATCGATATGTATAACACTCATGCCTTTGGACGTAGTGTACTGTGACAAGTACTTGCATATTAAATAATCTATAATAATCTATAATGCAGTGGTCTATAACGCGACTTTTTGAAAGTCTTTCCGGCGGATTTTTCCCGTCAAAATCCGGCAGAAATTCATTGGAATCCCAAGTTTGATAGCTAGTTTCTGTACAATCAATGGCTCCCATGGGTTTTTCAGGGCGCTGAATCCAAATATGCAGTTAAAAAACAATTTTAACTGCTAAAAATCAAGATTTAACCTCATTTCTTCCGCCGGATTCCGTCACCAGAATCTCCAAAAAGTCGCATTATAGACAACTCCATCTATAATATTGGTTGCCTGCGTGTATGGCCTCTCATCTGTGTTCTCTCACTTTCTGGTGGGTTCACACGCGCTGAGTTTTACCACAAATATAAATCGTACCTACAAATCAAATATGAACGATGGATTGATTTTCTCCAGAACTGCAGTCTAAAAGAATTGTCTGCGCAACAAATACTTATAGTCTGCAAAGACCTACTGCAATGACGCATAAAGACAAGGAAGGCAGGTTTTCACACAGTCGATTGTCAGGTTTCCACCAGTGGAGATTTCCAATATCCAGCAAAATCAATTGTCATTGATCTTCATGTACGGCCTCTTGTTTGTGTCTATATTTGTTCTTTGGCGTATCAACATCGAGATGTGGTTAATTACATTGCAATCTAACATGATCTGGGCTCTCGGTGTGTTTTTAATTTTGATGGGATTTAGTATTCTGAGATTATTGTGTTTGAATAAAATTGCATCATGGTTAAAATTAGTTTACGAAATTAATGGTTTCTTCGTAATAAATATTTCCAATTTTTCAATAAATTTTGAAGTTCTCACATTCATGTTTTTTCTGTTTTCATTTTTAGGGAAGAACAAAAAATGCATATTATCTTTTTCCACATTTTTTTGGCATTTTCTAGTGGAGTTGTTTTTAGTGCAATTTTTTGAAAGTATTTTTGGTGGGTTTTCCAGTGTAATTTCTCTAAAATCCTGAAGGGGTTTATTGAAATCATCAGTTTGATGGGTAACCCTCCACAATCCAAGTGCCCTTTGTGTTTTTGAATTCATAGACAATAAAAAAAACTAATTTAAATAACATAAATCAAGATTTCATCTTAATTTTTTCTTCATAAGTTTTGATACCTGAAAAAATCACACTAAAAACAACTCTTTTTACACGGCTTTTTTCATAATGGAATTTATTAGAATTTAACTAATAATAAAAAAATTATATATCCCCAATTAAATTATTTGATTTATTTTGAAAATATAATTTACTTTTATTATTTTATAATATATTTTATAAAAAATTATATTTTTAATTATCTATAAATATAATTTAATATTAATATTACAATTCAAAATTATAATTTCAACCATTTACTCACGTATTTAAATCAAAATTCATAGTATAAAAAACTGTCAAATACCTACCCTTGACAATAAAATTCCACGTTGTATACGATCGTTGGGAAATTCAATACTTTTTCAAATTTAGAGGACGCCGTTGCAGTTTCACAATAATATTTATGTCAGACCATAAAATCAAACCATTTGCATGTCAGAACATAAAATTTCAGATTGGGATATTTAAAAAAGAGTGCAATCGACTTTTTAAGGTTTTGAGATTTTTGTAAATAATTTTCAATTAATATGATATCTTAAACAAAAGTTAGGTAATGATGAGCAATGAAGCTTCATGATCAGGAATTCTGTTTGATATATTATTAAAATCTTACGGGGCGGAATAATAGTTGGCGGTCACTAGCTGAAGCCATACCCATCACGTCGCCTGTTTGAAGGACATCAACTGTGCGACAAGGCAGTGGCGTGAAAGGCACGCCTGCAAGTTTTCAGTGTGACTGATAAAATGGGTGACACCACACCATTTATATCTTTATGTCTAACACTGCCTCTTCATTTCACTGTATTTTATCGCTGTCTTTTCATTTCACTCCTATTTTATCATTTGAATCACTGCAGCTTTTCAGAGTAAAAACTCTTCACCGTTCCTTTTCTGGAATCCATGGCGCCATGGCGATTTGTAGCAGGGACTTCTGCCATTCAGGTAAGACACCTCTGGTGTTTTCTTGTAAAACAATTAGCTGTTCTCTTGGCCTTTTGTCTAAGAAATATTTATTATCGCTGTACAGTTAGTGGAGGCAAAAATATTGGAAACAGTAGCACAAAATTACGAATGGAATGGGTAGAATTGAAAAGAAAAACAACGGTATGTGTCTATACCGCTCTGCACGTGCTTACGTTTTCGTTTTCATGTTGATATTTAGACAGTAGACAATGAATGAATGGTCGATTGAACTTTTTGTAGAACAACATGGTCTTGTGAAACCTATGAAGAACCATTATTTCTGCAAGCTATGTAATATTAGTGTATATAAGTCAGCGATTGTGTGAAACCTATGAAGAACCATTATTTCTGCAAACTATGTAATATTAGTGTATATAGGTCAGCCATGTGTGAAACCTATGAAGAACCATTATTTCTGCAAACTATGTAATATTAGTGTATATAAGTCACCCATTGTGTGAGTAATTGCCTTGTAAATATTTTGTAAGAAGACAATGAATGCTTGTCATATTTTTAGTGGACTGGACCTTTTGTCGAACCGACATGCCCATGTGAAACCTATGAAGAACCATGATTTGTGCGAACTATGCAAAGTTATTGTATATAAATCAGCCATTGTGTGAATAGTTTGCCTTTGCCTCGGAACGAAAAGGAGGCCGCGACTGGCCGACCGGCTTATGGGTAGTGGTGGACCAATCTATGTATCTATGTAAGGGCCAAATCATCGCTGTCGACCTTTTCTGGCAACCCTACCTCTTTTCGTGAACAACCTTCGATCGTCTTCCATGAATGCCATGCAGCACTTTTGCATGCTTTGGCGGCATCGTACATTCCGTTCAAATCCTGGTCAAACCAACCAATAGCCCAGACAAGGAAACGCGATTCAGTGGAACCTTGAACGCAAAGTTCAATTATCAGGAGGCACCAAATCTTGCAAGAGCATAAAAAGCCGAAAGCATTTTTGTTTAGTTACCCCGATGAACCAAAGCCATAGGTAAAGGCAGTAGACATACACACCATTCGTTCGAAAGATTCAATCTCTTACGCATTTCTTTCTAGTTCCGGTCCAGATCTAGTTTGAGTTCCAGCGATTGATTAAGTAAAGGCAAAGTTAGTTTCTCATTTTATGTCCATAGCTTTCTGTGGAAGGTTCTTTATAAAAAGAAAGGTAGAATTTGCATAAATGTGAGTGAGCGGTTAGGGTCAAACACCTAGCAAGATCCTGAAGCTTTGTTAGTTATACGTAGCTCACAGGATTCATTGTTACGGCGATTGTATAGTTTAATTTCTCGCCAAAGTAGAAAGCACCGTCCAAATCTTAAGGAAATTGGCAATGGATCTCCAAAAAGCCGGTTGAAAAACAAACAGCGCAACTGTCCCCCGGAACTCCAAAAATTAGGGTGAAACTCTATAGGTTGGTTATATATCAAACACAAATTGAAGTGCCTCGTCTATTTTTATTAGTAAATTAGTAGATCATCTAAATTAGATGACTTTGTCTTGCCAAATACGTGAGAATTGCTAGCTTCCTGGATCTATAGAAACAAGTGCTCAAATTTTATTATTTGAGTGATAGAGATTTGTAAATTGTTTCCATAATGTAATGTCAATGAACAAGGTCTTAGAGCATTGTTTTGCTCCAATATTCCATTTTTCAATTCATTTAGTGAACCAGGCTACCACGCACACGATCCATGAATTGATTTTAGCCTTTTGTCCATTAGAGCAACTAGAGGCAACAACCCTGTCGAGGAAGGCAAACTGCTCAAAAAAATGGTTTACAAGGAGTGAGATTTATTCCATACCTTACAATATCCACCGCTCAACAATCCATAGTCTTGTAGGCAATATATCCTTCGCACAATGTATTCAACACTTGCAGCTAATGAATCACATTGCATATGAATTAATCGAAGGAAGTATCCCTTTTGTTGACAGAATAAGTTGCATTAAAAAAAAATCATTCTTACATAAAGATTATGAAAAACGGGACGATCTCTTTCTCAATCTTGACGTGAAACCGGGCTAACTTATTGGTTCGGTCCTAGGCAAGGACCAAGCCAGTATGGTAAGGTTTTTCGTTTCGAGTCAAACTATTCTCAAATATGGTAATGTTTGCGTGCCATTGGGTCGGTAACTTTGGTATGAGTTGGTCCTAAGAAGGATTATAAACCTTGCTTGTCCCTCTATAAGAGAAAACAGATTGTATAGGTTTTATGGTTATAATAGAGAATTTTGAAATTTATTATGTTTTTGAAAATTACAATTTTTAATGTTGTAATGTAAAAACGTAGTGTTAGTGTTTTTAGTGGTTAGTATCTATATAGGCATTTGTGGGTGTGTAGGGTAGGTAGGGAATGAATAACCCATATAAAACAAGTAATTGCAAGGTTATTTGATGTGTTTTTTGTTAGGGTTGTTAACAAGCCACAAATGACCAACTATATCATCGAGATTCTCCTCTCTTCATTTATAACCTTAGTATTGAGTTAATTGTTTTCATTAAAATATTCTGAGTTCTTATTATTATCTTGATTCAGATTGTTTTTAATTAGAGAATGCTACACCTTATTGTTGTTTTAATTAATAAAATAGGAAAATAAGGATGGTATTGTGTGGTTTTTTTTATGGTTTGGTGCTTGTTTTTCTTCTTATTTTCCTTTATTTATATAGTTGTTATTGTCTTGTAACCTTCAATCTCATTCGCTTTTCTCAAATAGAGCTTAACTAATGTGGTTAGTTGGATAGGTAAAAAAATATGTTCCTCCCATTGTGAATTTCTCACTCAATCAACAATCATGGGACAGCAATCCCTCTTAAGACGATATGACTAAATTTGCCTATTGTTCCCTCACAGTTATGTGCTTCTGAAAACTCCTCTTGGTTGAGCCTTCCATGACTTTTGTCATTTCATTAGAAGACTTCTTTGACCTCAAAAAACTAGTTGTAAGGTTAGATCTTGTTTCTCCCATTGATTGTATAGAGCAGTTAAATGTGAATTGTGTGGTTGAGAAGCGAATACATGTTGGTTGAGTTGGGGGTCAATGTCGTTTAGTGAACTTGGTGGATGTGTTCATTTATAAGTTGTTAAAGTGATGACGTGATAATCACCCAAGCACCGAAAGAAAGATTAATCCCAATGCTTTAGACCTTGTCATCCCTTGGATTGAGTGACATTGTCAAAAGAAAATTGCGTTTAACTTTTCATATAAAGAAGAAACTTAATCTCTTTACTCGTGAATAAGATATTATTTTTTATTACCCCTTTTTGAAATTTATATAGTATCTTGGGTGATATCATCATGCAATACTCTAGTTGATATTTCTAAATGGATGTCGATCTTATTTGCGATCGGAAAGAAATGGTGGTTAGATTGGCATGTTCAAGCCTTCATCACAGATAATGCTATTGCCAAAATTGAACTGTTAACGTGATGTGTTTAGTCTTTTTTATATGAGACAAAAAATATTGTTAAATGTATATTCTCTAAAAATTATGTTATTTCAAGTCTTCAATAACTGTACAATATTATTATGTATGTGGCATGTTCATTGTGCATGGTTGAAGAATGTTGGAAATAAAGTCCAAAAAAGGGAAAACAAAATTTGTATTTTTTTTGCTTTAGGAGAAATCATGCACACTTTTGTCAAGATGATGAATCTGTAAAAAAAAGATGAAAGGTTTTTTGAAAAATTGATTGAACATCAAATTTTTTTGGAATATTTTAAAACCACTTGGTTAGCCAACAAAAAAATATGTAAGTTTATTGTAGGGGGTTTTAATCACTGTATTTTGCATGTCATGTATAGTTATTAATAAAAAACTACTATATATGTTTTAATAGATATGCAAAAATTTTGTACACTCCAATCAAGATACAAATAATGCAATTGAATTTCACCATTAGTATTTCAAGGAAAACATTGCATGTTATAGACGATTAACTGGTTTGACAAAGATTGTATTATACTACAATCATATGCAATTTGAAAGGGTTGGATGAGGTTGTGCAAACAAAAAAGCATGGATGAACAGTTGAAATTATTTTCTCAAAAACAAAGAAATGTCAACCACATGTTTGAGTTAGTGCAACATTTGTTTTTACAGATATGTAAAAATTGTAAACACTCCAATCAAGATACAAATAATGCAATTGAACTCACCATTAGTATATCATTGAAATATACTTAAGCGAAAAGAACATTGCATGATATAGATGGGTTGTTTGGTTAATTTATGTGTTGTTGACAAAGGTTGTATTATACTACAATCATATGCAATTTGAAAGGGTTGGATGAGGTTGTGCAAAAACAGTGGAAGTTATATTCTCAAAAACAAATAAATGTGGACCACATGTTTGAGTTAGTGCAACATTCTATTGTACACAAAATTGGTATGGAAATTTAATATTATGCATATTTTATATGAAATACAACATATTATCATTTTTAATGTATTTTTAGAGTTACGAACTTTTTTATTGTTACGATATAGGGATACACCTCTCATAACTTTCAACTTGTTGACTTCAATTATTTGATGAACATGTTGAAAAAACTCAAGCATTGGGAATGTTGCTCCAGCGATTAGCATCCTAATAAATTGCATCCCAATAACTTGGCTTCCCAATAACCTCCTTGAATGTGCTTTTCCTTATTATACAACCAATGGGGATGTACCATCGTCTACACAACACCTATTTTCTTCATAAATTATTTCATGCCAATAACCTTCCCAAAACCTTACCCATGCGCACCTCGACCCTTTAGTCATCCACCCTTCTAATTGTTTCAATCTATTTTGTGGAGGAGCGACCCTCCCCCCGCCTCTCGCTCCCAATCCGCGCTCCGGGAGGGGGGAGGTAATGTTAAATTCTTAAAGTAAAAGTGACATTCTTCTTAATCTTCATTTTCATACTTTTATTTAAATTTTTAACATTACCATGAAATGACTCAGGATGTTTGAGAGTGATTTCGTCCTCACTGGATTTCATATGGAGAAAGTAGAATTTTAGATTTCATTCAAAATCCAGCAGACTTGTCAGTTTTTCAAGATTTCAGGATTGGGGGATTGCAATGTTTCCATTGAATTTTGTCATGTATTAGGGTATGAAACTCGTATTTAATCAAGAGCACCAATCCCTCTATGTACCTTGATGTTAGTGACATTGGTTGTCGAACTCCTTTATCATGACCCTCCTAAAAATGTACGCATCACTCAAACAAAATCTTGACTTGACATGCTATGCTTTTTTTATCTTATGTTAATGCTTAGAGGGTGATTTTAATGACAAAGATACCTCTGGATATTAATGCTTGGAGGGTGATATTAATGACAGATCTTGATTTTGCAACAAGACTAAAAAATTAGACATTTCTCGTGGTGGCAAGAGACCCAAGCATAAGAAATAGATAATAGATTTACTTCTCTTCTCTAGTTTCCAGTAGCTTTTATAACTATTGACTTTCATATTTATTATGATATTTTTTTAGACAATATATGACAATTTAAGTTTGAAGTCGACAATTATAACTCATTAGTAATGAACTATGAATATGATGCTTCATGAAAGTTGAAAGTTGTTTCATTTTATTTCATTTTGTAACATTTCACTTCATGTTAGATATTATTTGTTGTAATGGTTACACTTAGCTTACAAGTACAACTTTGGTGATCAATGATGATAAATGTTATATATTGAATTTTGAAAGCTTGAAACTTTAAGATTGATGAATCATGAGACTCAATATGTTGTATGTTACTATGTTATTAACATGCGGACGAGGTTGATGAAAATTATAACTTGTAGATGATTGTTGTTATATGGTTCAATCTATGTTTTTTTTAATGTTTTTTATATCTAATTAATCATTTGACATGTTTTTGTTGACATATATGTAACAAAGATTTAAAAATATAAAATCATTAGTAATGAACTATGAATATGATGCTTCATGAAAGTTGAAAGTTGTTTCATTTCATCTCATTTTGTAACATTTCATTTCATGTTAAATAATATTTGTTGTAATGGTTACACTTAGCTTACAAGTACAACTTTGGTGATCAATGATGATAAATGTTATATGTTGAATTTTGAAAGCTTGAAACTTTAAGATTGATGAATCATGAGACTCAATATGTTGTATGTTACTATGTTATTAACATGCGGACGAGGTTGATGAAAATTATAACTTGTAGATGATTGTTGTTATATGGTTCAATCTATGTTTTTTTTAATGTTTTTTATATCTAATTAATCATTTGACATGTTTTTGTTGACATATATGTAACAAAGCTATATTATATATTATATATATATATATATATATATATATATAAAAATCGCCTCCGGGATTGTTCGCAATTGCCTTATATCTTCACAGCGAGAATGAGTAGTTGATCCAAATCTTATCATGAATTAATGAAATTGATTATATGCATTTTGGTTTTTACAACTAATTGATTATTACGAGTTTTTTAGCTATATGAATTTGGAAATGCACTTGGGAGTGTTTGAGTGGTGAATGTCACTTATAGAGGCATTTTCTAGATAGGTCATGATGTCACTTTCATTATATCGTTCAAGGGCATAACCTTCCATTATCAATGTTGAGAATGAAGTTCCATTTTGTAAAAGCAAAAAATGTATAATTGGACAAATTTTGAATAAAAATACATGAATTTGGACTTGTGTTGTGTATATGTCAACTTCTTCATTGACTTTCAAATTCATGATGTGGAATTGATGTTATATTCTATCATGTTACTTTAGATGAATGTAATTTCAATGCATTTAATTTTTTTATTTACAAATTATCGAGTTTGCAAGTGGAGTTATTTTTGTAACTATATCTTGCTCGATGTTGCATCCAACATATTAATTGCATTTGGCCATGCAATACGAAAATCACCCTTTCGTCTACTTATTAAGAATATAATGGATAAAAAAATAATTAATGTGAGAAAATGAGAGTTTTAATTAATGTGTTTTTCACCCTTTGAGAAACTCAGTGACTGATGTAAAGTTCATTCATGGCTATGGAGGCCTCTATGACATCCCAAGGAATCTCAGATGGTGTGCCAACCTGTGCATAGAAGCAAGCATTTGCTTCTATGTTTGTCCATGCTTATCGTTCTTTTGTCTAGTCTCTTCTCTCTTGTAGGCCCAACAATAAGGGAAAATTGATTTTGAGTCCTATTCACTTGACTTTCAACATTTGCATGATTCTTTTATCGAGTGGGGTTCTCTCCATGGCATATTTTAGTCTTTTTGGAGAGGGATACTCTTTGATTTGCAGACTGTGAGACAGAGAATGCCATCTTCTTTGCCAAGCCTTCAAACTTTCTGTCCCCAACTTCTTAAAGGTGACCTCAACGCTTGTTTTTTGATCGGTTAGTTAAGAGGATAATGCCATTAGTTTCATGTCCCCCAATCTTGAGTTGGGGTCTTAGAAGTTCATGTCTATGTGGATCCTATTGTGCATGTAAAACTTAGTCGATTTGGCTCTATTCTCAATATTTGCCCTTTTGCAAAATTCAATGAACTTTTTGTAGTCTTTGAAAGATAAAGAGCCATGTTGTCCTAATATCTTTACCTATAATTGCAACCATTGCTTTTTGAGGAAAGATGGCATAGGATTTGGATGGTTTCCTACATTGTATCACTTCCATGGATAAACTTGCCATAGTGGCAAGTTGTACCTCTTTTTCTTGTAATTCTCTCTTAGTCTTTTGTTTTTTGTTTGTAGATGCCCCTTCACCACTAACTCCTTTAGCCTTAATTTATTCAATTTTTGGCTCATTTCATTCACTTTTTCCTACATCAGACCAACATATTCCACTTTTTTAGATTTTGAAATTGGCATCCACCAATGAGTTTTGCCTCTTTCTTTTTCTAACTCTATAGCAAATTTCTCAGGTATAATCCTACCTCTCTCAACAAATTTGTAATAAAATTCAAGGTTAGGTTGTGGATTAGGCTCTTGGATTTCGTAGAGACCTTCTATTCTTTTTGCTATGGTTGCCTCTTCTTGTAGCATCTCTTGTTGCTCTTGCAACAGTCTTTGTTTCTCTTGTAGCTCATATGTCTTTTCCTGTAGTTCCTTTGTTTTTTTCTTATGATATGGTAGCTTGTGCTTCCAACCTCTTAGATGTTATTGCTCTAGTGGTGGGCCTCCCTGTGGGTGGCACAACTTGTCTACTCTTGGCCTTGGGAGATTTAACTTCTTCAATCTTCCCTTCACTAGGTCCCACTTCTTTCCTTTTGATTTTTGATTCATCAATGGTGCTAGGGACTTTTGAAGGAGGTTGAGGCTTCCCTTGCCTTATCTTGGTGCTCTTCCTTGTTTTAACGTACAAGTTGCGTGGCATAGGTTGTCGTCTTTTGGGCTTCACTGGTGTGCCAAGTGTGGCTAATGTGGCATCAACCTCTTGATATGTGTTTCCTAGTGAGAGGCTTATCCGTTTTCCTTGTCTTTCATTCCCTTGAGGTTTGGAAGGCACCTCATGGTTCTCTTCCTTTGCTCTTTGTTTCTCTCCCTATTTTTCTTTTGTTTCTTTTTTATCCTTTTCTTCTTTTTCTTCCTTACCCTGAGTACTATATGTTGGTGTTTCTTATTGATGTGTGGAGGTAAGGGCTTGTGTTTCAATTAAGGTGCCTATGTCCATGTCCACAAAGTCAATCCACAACACAAAGTTTGTTAGGTGGCTTAAGGCATTCGTGACAATGAGCTTGATGAGGCCATGATGGGAAATGTGCTGGTGCTTCCCTTCCCTCACTTTTTGGCTCATTTCACTGATGGACTATAAGAGAAAATGTGAGAAATTGGTAACTTTGTTTGGAACCTTAGTTCATAGAGTAGCCTAAATTGATAGGAATACACAATGCTCAACCCCCCCCATAGAATATGTACTTGAGGATGTGATAGGCCACTTCATCCCAAGGGTAAGGGAGGCTTTCTCGTCTTACTCTATTTTTGTGTTCCACAGGCTTCTCTCTATGGAAGAAGCTTTTCTTAGTTGTAACACCTATTGCCTTATCAACCATGCTCCATTTGAACTCCTAAGCCTATGATGGTTCTTCTGCTTATAAGCTCTGTGCTCAAATGGATTGCAAGTCCTCTAACAATAGTAGTGGCACTATTTTCTCCCTGAGAAATGAGGGCCATATCAAATTCATGGGTTATGTCATCATCATAGCCCTTTAATTTCTCAAAGAATCCCATCCACTGAGGTCTCAAAAAAAATTCCATAACAGGGGGATGTTAATGGATTCCTTTTTGGTCTTTGGGTTCTATTTTGTTGAAACCTCGTCCCATTGCTCCAATTGCTCTTTCTCTAGGTTATCTTGGGTGTATTCTCAATATTTTCCTTAGAGTAGTCTCGGGTGCAAAAATAGTGGCTAGTTTTATTTTTGACAGAGGAGAAGGATAGTATTTTTTTACTATGAAAAAAACAAATCACTCTCTATCTTGTCTTTTTATATGATAATTTTTCAAAGGAAATTAGAAAGGGAGGAGGCCACTTCCTCTTTCCAATGT
Organism: Pinus taeda; assembly: GCA_000404065.3. Taxonomy (NCBI): domain Eukaryota; kingdom Viridiplantae; phylum Streptophyta; class Pinopsida; order Pinales; family Pinaceae; genus Pinus; species Pinus taeda. The sequence goes on from APFE030546901.1 coordinate 35,720, forward strand.
GAATCTCATGTGCATGAGAGTTTAAGGAAATGTTTTGGTGGTTTTGGCTCCCTTTCTTCCCTTAATTCATCCTTGTAGTTTCTCTTATGTGCTCTTGTAGCAATTTAGATCCTCTTATCGCACCTGCAAACTCAATATGTAGCAGTTTGGTGCCACCATAGGAAGACTCTGGTAGCATCTAGCTCATCCTTCAGTGCCTTGGTGGGTCTCTCCAACTGTTTTCTAGAAATGAGCAATTGTACAAGTGGAATCGCGCCTCATACTTTTATTCCCTTTTGTCGTAATGATTTAGAGCGCTTTGGTGACTTGTCTCTTGTATGCATTTCCTTTTCTAACCACTGCGCCCACAACTCGTAATCGTCACCCAATTTAATTTGACTTATCCATGTTGCATGGGTAGCTGAGTGAACTATAGTTTACTAATTGAAGGTGGCCAAGTTTAGTGGCAACCTCCAACCCATAAAAACACCATTCTTGGTAATTAAACACATTTTTTACCATTATGTGCATAGGGAAGAAGTGAGTGATGTCATACTTGAGCCTACCTATGATGTTGAAGCATTGTAGATGCATGCACGCTGCTACTAAGTTGATCATTGATTAATTGACCCCTAGAGGTGCTAACTTTCCTTGTTTACTTATGCAAAGGTCTTCACAACATGATGATGTTGTCCACCGATGAAATCTTTTTTCCATGCAGGCCTCCTTCCACTGTTTGATCTATTAGTTTTGGAGTTGATATATGACCTTACATCTACTATTCACGGATGGTGTGACTTTTATAAGTTGTAGGAATGGCCTCATGAATCGTTAGGGTGGTTGGATCTTCTTCTTTGGAGCTGTAAAAAAATTTAGTTTAAGATCTTGTTGGAGCAATGAAATTTGCTACAGGATTGATCTCCCTCCTGTATTAGTCACTTAGTTCCCCCTTAAGACCTCATATTTCTTTCATGGATTAGGAAAACTCATTAGGGTTACAAGGACATGATTAGAATCATTAGAGGGTGTTGAAGGTGATGAAAAAGGTGAAGATAGAGTCCTTTTTCTATGTCTTTTTTATGTATGACAAAAGTGGAATTTTTAGGATGAATTTGGCTAAATGGAGTAGATGAGTGATGAAGGAATTTTGGTGGACCTCTCCAAAGGAAAACATGACCTTTGGGCTCCTTCTTCCAAGTGGATCTCCCTCCTGTAGCATTTCAAAAATGAGGCAAAACATTGTTCAATTACTGCCTAGATTATGGAGAGAGGTAGGCAGGTGGATGAATGAGGATGATAATGCAAAGGATGGCTGAGAAAAATGGAGAAATGAGCGGTGTACTATGTTCAATAACCATTATTCCTTTGACTGTTTAGACTTTTGAAAAAATAAATGTTATCTTAATTGATGTAAGGACTCATCCGTATGTCTCATTTTCTTTTTTCTTTTAATTTTCTTATTTTTTTGTTTTGTTTTTGAGACATGCAAATTGCCTCTGGATAGGTTTTCAACCTACATCCCTGCCTCAGGCACCTTAGAGGAGGTTTTTTCTTTGGGATCTTTTATTAGATATTTTTTTCTTTTGTTTTTATTTTTCTCTTGGGTTGCCTCGCAGAGGTTCTCAACCCAAGAGTTGGTTCCAGATGCCTCATGGAGGTTTCTTTCTAGGCCCTTTATTTTATTTATTTATTTATTTTTTCTTTTTTAAGAAGCTTGGTGTATTGAGAGCTATGAGACTCCCAATCACATTAAACTCTTTGTTAATTGAACTAATAAACTCTTCTTTGGACATAGGTATTTTATACAATTTCAACTTGTAACTATTGACAAGTAAGGGAATATTTTTTTCATCAATTGTTCTAATTTGAATAGACCCATTCTCATGACATATATCCACTATATAATGTCCCAACCATTTTGTCATTAATTTTCCCATGAAATCTTTGAATTTGAATTCATATAGCAAGGCTTAATCGCCTTCTTGAAAAGTCTTTTTCCTAATGTGTTTGTCATGCAAAATCTTCCCCTTTAGTTGAACTACCTTGGTGGGTAGGAGAGCTTGCAACTTGACTTCATCTATAAGCTCAGCTATTGAGTTGGATCAAACTCTCTTTTTGTGTTGCAGTAAAGTCCAAGTATATCTGAGTTGCCACCCTTAAGGTATTTTATTCAAATCCAATGGACAACAGAACCTTTTTCCCATAGACTAGTTCGAATGGAGTAAATATAATGGCGGCCTTTCAAGTGGTGTTGTAGGCCCGAGTGGCTTCTACGAGTCTGTCTGCATAACCGTTTCTGTTGTCGCTAACAACATTGGTCAGAATGTTCTCTAATGCCCTATTTGTGACCTCCACTTGCTCATTTGCCTGAGGGTGATCGGAAGTGAATGTCCTGTGCTTGTTGTGGTGCTGCTTCATAAGATCTTTGATCAAATTTGATGTGAATTGTGTTCGTTTTATCATTGACCAACTCTCTAGGAAAACCAAACTTCTAGAAGATGTTCTCCCTTGGAAACTCAACCACCTTCTACTCATTTGTTGCTTCCAATGTCTTTGTTTCAGCGCATTTAGTCAGGTTATCATTGCGCACAATGATATACTTTTGTCCCGATGGGGGATCACTGGACCCAATGAAATCCATGCACCATTTCTCAAATGGCTCTAGAGCCACTTGAGGTTGTAAGGGAATTTCTTCCTTAGGTGTAGGCTTACCCATCCTTTGGTACTGATCACACTTGGTGGTACATCTTTTTGCATCTTGTTGTAGAGTGTGCCAATATTAACCTGCTTGTTCTTGAATTTTCCCAGAAGTTCAAGCTCATGTGGGGTGCGTTGTTTAGGGTGGACAAACCTTTTACATGCAGTGATCCATGTACTTGTCATTTATTTCTTGTCACATTTGGGCCCATAAACTCATAAACCAACGTAAGGCTACATATTTGAGGATAGATGGAAACAAGTTCAGCTTCTATTCATCCGAGGCAAAGTCACACGTCCTACAGAAAATAGTAAATTCAAACATGAAGGTGTCAGGATCCTCAAAGGTTAGGCCATGGAGATGTGGGAGGGAAGCATGGCTTATAGTCTTCATTTTTGCCTCCCCATTGGTTTTTATGATAGGGAAAAGATCTTTTTATTTGTTTTCATCCATGGATTGGGTAGGTGAGATAGGTTCTTCTTCCCTAATGGGTTCTCCTCGAAAATTTCAAGTTACCTTCCTAGAGGGTCTTCCAATTCCCCTATAGTCAAAGAGGGAATTTTAGTCACTAAACAAGAATGAAGGTTGACTATGAAGGGGTGGGGGTTTTTGGTAAGAATTTCCCTTGACTATCCGTACAATGACAAGGCATGAAATAACTAACTCAGTTTTTTTTTGTTTAAACTATTTTTTCTCTCTTTTTGAAGCTTTCAAATCAATAAGACTGATGCAAAGCAAAAAAATAAGTAACTCCTAAGTAGAAACAACACTTACTTGAACACCTCCCTCACAACGATGCCAAAAATGATGAGCTTTGGTATTGCACCAAAGATGTTGCAACTCTCAAGACTTCTCAATTTAAATTATCAACTTGGGGTTAATACAAACATACCGGTGATAGTGTTATATACATGGGAGGTTAGGTTTTACTCATGTCACCCTCAACGATTAGATCAGATCAAGGTATTGAGAGACCACTCCTTCAACTAACTACAAATAGAATTTATTATGAAAGAATATCATGATTGCAAGGAGATGAATATGATTCTAACTACAAAAATGAAAATGTCATTCATTAAATGTAAATACTAATTGAAATTGCATGAAAGGAAGACACTAGTCTAGTTGCGGAAATAGCCTACTTGCATGAATCATTTATCTATTTGCAACTTTCTCCAAAATGAGGAATTCAATTTTCAACACAACTATAGAAAAATGTTAATTCTAATTCTACTTCTTGTCTTATGTTTGCAGTGAGGAAAGGATGGAGTTGGAGTGGTCTTATGTTCTTCTTTAGTCATGAAATCAAATCTCGGGGGCCATTATCCAACTTCAAATTGCAAGGGTCAAAGTATAGAGTGAATATAGTTGAAGTAAGCAATGCTAGAACGTTGCTAATGAAGTGCTACAAGAGGCCTTATTTTGCTACAGGAGGAGGTCTGAGAGATTTTTGAGGACGTGAATGATATAGTGAAGGTGAAGGAAGGTAGATGAAAGTGAATGAAGGTGATGAAGGGTGTGGGAGCCCCTTAGCCAAGATTAGTACCACTTGGAGGCCTATTTTGTACCAACGGTTATGCCTAGTGTGTGCTTCATTTTCCTTGGAAGAGTGATCTTTGTTGGAGAGTTTGGAAGCAATGTGAAGTGTCGAGGAGAGCTGTGGAGTGGTCTAGGTGGGTATGGAAGAGTATGCCCACCTCTACAAGTCAAAATTCCCTACAGAATAATCAACAGCTAAAGGATGAGCTAAATTTTATTAAAACCTACTCTACCCTACAACACAACTTTCATTGCCAAATAAATGGTACTAACTTCTAAATTGCAGAAACCAGGCATGCAAAAGGATTACAATCCAACATTTAACAATTTCCAAGAAATTATAAAACATGTTGTTGGGTTGTTGTAGATCTTCTAACCACTCTTCCCATAAGAGAGGTGAAAGGAAAACCTACAACCACACGTTTTTTTATGTAATTCCTACTTAAGAAAATAATTGCAATGACTTGAATAAGAACAAGGAAAGAATACAAGAGAGGTACTAAAGCCTCTGGTTTGTGCCCAAACCCAAGGGTTTTAGCCCTCCAAAACTGACTCAGATGCATGACAATGGTGAAATTTTCCTTAATAGAGAGTAAGAGTCACAAACATCATATGAAAGATGAAAATAACAGTGTTAAGCACAAGGATTGCTGTAGATACCCACATCTTCAATAAAAATTCCAATCCTAATGAGCCTTTAGGCTTGTTTATTTATACAAAATGTAGTTGAGGGAATCTCCCTTGAAAACAGAGTGATTTTATCCAAAATCTTGAGAATGGTGGATTTGGTTCCCTTGGATCTTCTCATGCACTTGAGTTCCCTGGTTGTTAGTGAATTCGAGTCGTTGGTGAGGAATCTTTGAAATCAGCGAAGTTGGAGAGTTAATGAAGTGGACAAGCCCCCTATATTCTCTTTGGATGTCTACACCAAACCTTTGCATAGTAAATATCTCCAAAAATTCTTCTTTTTCTTGCATATTAATCACATTAGGCCATGCAATATGACACACAACCTTTATTATTATTACTAAGCATATTATGGCTAAACATTTGAATTAATATGATAAAATGAGAGTTCTCAAGGTTGGGGGATAGCACAATGAAACTCAAAATATACCTACAGATGTGACCCATTAGTGAGCCAAGTGGTTTTAGTAAGAGCAATACTAGTGGAGCATATATGCTTTACGTATTGTTTACGAGACTTGAACTCACGTGATTTCAAAGCTTTTTGTGTATTTTTCATTCTTTTCACCATCCCTAGATCATTTGCCCTTTTTCCCACTGAAAAAAGTTAAAATATAATTAATAGATAATTGATATCAATATAATAAAAAATGGGTCAATAAAAATGCAAAATGGTATGGATATAATGAATAAATGGGGATCATGAAAAATGGAAGAAGACACAATGCATTGAAAAGCTATGTAATTATAAAGTACAATAAATTATATGTCAATGTATTATGAGATACGATATAGCGCATGCAACTTACCTCTCCTAAATTCCCTTGAAAACTAAGTGAACATCATAATGGTGGTGAATAATGCAGCGTTGGGTGCATAACTTGCTTGCTATCTATTATATCTGGATGGATCTCAGGAGATGCATATTCTTTATTCTAGGAACAAGATCGTAAATAGAGATATAATTATGAAGGTCAAACAACATTAATATAAAAGCTAATTAACAATCATAAATAATTTTTTAAATATATACTAGATCCATCTCACTCATTATTTCCAAGACCATGACCATGTTCTAGGTTTTCAAATGATTGTAATGGTTCCAGAAACAATATTTGCATCCATCTTTGGTTTTATCATCTTAATAAAATATAATAATAAATAAGAAAAAACCTCTAAAAAATAAAATATATATTTTCTTGCTTGTCATCCTAGTAAAATATAGTAATATGCATGCTAATGTTGATGTGAAGTATTTTGTATGGAAGCAAAACTTTAAGAAAAAAACTCTAAAAAATAGAATATATATTTTCTTGCTTGTCACCCTAGTAAAATATAGTAATATGTATGCAAATGTTGATGTGAAATATTTTGTATGGAAACAAAACTTACTTCTTCCAAAGCACCTTGAAATCTAGGTGAACTTAGCAATGGTTCACAACTTGATATATGTGGGTTCATGAGTTCCTAAATCTAAAATCAACCACCAAATAATGTGGAGATCTTCCCAAGGAGTTATGTTCTTTAGGTTAAGAATATCCAATAAAAATGAGAAATTAAGATACAATTGATACTAAAAATAAACATGTCATTTAATGTGAAAATGTCTTGAAAATAAATACAAGCAAAAATTAGACTCACGTGAGTATTCTTTGTTAAATATGTTGTCTCTATAGTTTAAGATATGGATATTCCCATCCACATATTCTTCCCCTACATCATTAAAAAAATCCTTTTTTTTTTTTGCAAAGTGGTTTCTATGGGATTAAATGTGTCCATAGGTTTAAGTAGTAGACTTTGGTTCCAACGATCTATTTTCTCATTGATTTTGAGTTTCAAAGCATCGTCAAGCTCATTGATCAAAAATCCGTTTCCTCTGTTTTATTGCAGACTGATTTCTATGCTCTTAGTTGTGTCCATAGGTCTACATGGTAGACTTTGGTTCCAACCATCTATTTTCTCATTGATTTTGAGTTTTGAAAAAAAAAAATCAATAAATTTGACATGTAAACATATATTCATATTATTATAACATGGCACACATATCCATGCCAATAAATACTTACAACTTCATCAACAAATCTTTTATATGTTAATTTGCATCCACGAAATTATCTTGCATCTGCATCATATTCAATATTTTCATTTTTCCTAATCTTGTTGGGCGACTTGATCCGACGTCTAGCATTCTCGTAATCTTGTTTGATGACTTGATCCACTTTTAACATTTTCGTCTATGTCTCTTTTTTGAACATGGAGAATTGGAAAAAGATTATGTATCATTATGCTATGGTGATTGAAACCACTTACGACTAAATTTCACAATACTAATTAAACAAGAAAATAATTGTTGGGCACTTTTCACAATAACATTTCGTTCATGTTTAGCTTTTTCCATTTTCTCAATGTTCTATATTTGTTTTGGAAAAAAATATTAAAAACTTTATTAAAAAAAAAAACTATAAAACACAAATATATGATAAGCAATGTAAAATATATCATCTCAAAATAAATGCAGCTTACTGTATTTCACTTTTTTAACAAGATATCTGTAGTTTATAAAAATCTTACTAGTTAACAAAAATGTTACTGTATCTCCTGACATAAATACAATCCGTTCACAAAAATTTGTTCTAGTCGAAATTAAGAAGTTCCAAATCAATTTTTTATATAGAACAATGATTTGATTTATGTTGTCAAAGATAAATATGAGAATTTTATTTATACAATGAAAGGAAAGATAAATATGAGAATGTTATGTATATATAAAAAGGTGAAATGAAACCAATGTCCTTTAAATCAATTAAAGGACATTTTTTAAATATCGTAAATATCATTATATTATTTTTCAGCAGTATAAGTGTTAATAAATATGAAAATGTTATCTAGATATAAAAAAAGGAAATGAAGCAAAAGGTTTTTTTTATGAAGAAGGGTTCTTATACATTAATTTAGTATCTGGCTTCGCTATGATCTTAAAAATAGATATTATTATTATTATTATTATTATTGATTATTATTATTTATTATTTTTTTTTATAAAAAAAAATGAAATAAAACAAATTTTCATTGAATCAATTAAACTACATCTCTTCAACATTACATATATCATCATATTATTCTTTATTCTTTAATATTATAAATATCAACCTATATTGAAATTTAGTAGCAGAATGAGAATGAATAGCTATTTGACATTCATAGTGTATGAACATGTAGATTTACTATAACTTTGGAGTTTATTTACTGAAAAATAGTTTACTCTAGTTTTAATGCAATCCTTTCCTATCAAACTGGAATCCATATCAATGAGATTCGATACTCTGGTAAGTTGAAACTTTCATCTCACTCAAAATCTCCCTATATTAAAAATTGCATGCAAATGTTGAGTAGTTGCACTTTGGAACTATGAAATTATTAAAATTAAATATAGAAGTTATATATGATTAAAAAATATTAGAAATATGCATCGTTTTTTGAAAATTTAAAAAATATTAAAATATTAAATAAGGAGAACTTTAATATAGAATATGAAAAATTGAATTTTAAAAGAATTGTTGGACACCTAATCCTAAAGGATTAGCGTGGAAGCCGAATGGACAAGCAGTCCAAGGGACCTTGGGATGTGAATCCCAACGGTCACCATATTGTACTATAAATGTACATCTTTTGTGAATAAAAATGGTACTGAATGATTTATCTTTCCTATTGTTTTCCTATTTGTTCTCCTTGACCATGTCTGTTTAACATGGTATCAGAGCCATGATGTGTGGCCTGTGTAATTGGCTTGAATAGTGCTGGCCTGTTTAAATCTGCTTGCCTGTTCTTCTGAATACCTCTTACCTGCTCCATACAGTACACTGACTCTGCACACCTGCGCTGCACCTCCTTATTAAACGCTAGTCTGTCACCTGTTCTGACATTACTGAAACGCTGTTGCCTGAAAGAAATAAGAAACGCTCTCTGACAAGAAAGTCTGCCTGACATAAGAGGAGAAACGCTCCCTGAAGCTGCACAGTACAGAAAGAGGAACGCAGGAACGCCTGAAGAGCATAGGTCCCCTGGTATCATCGAAATTCCAGGCGTTTAAAGATAAATTCAGATATTTCCTTCACGATTCCGATGGGGCTGGATCGAATCGTGTCGCAGATCTCGTCAAAGCGATAAATTGGTGTTATTTTATCGTCATCCGCCGTCGCAGTATCTATCATACGGGACCTCCAGTAAGATTCCACTACCCTCCTGCTTGATTCCATTATCTGAACTTTCCTTAAATTTAGATCAAAACCCCAAAAGACTTTCGCAAAATTCTTCAATGATCTGAGCTAGAATGTCCTAAAATTTATCCGATCCATTGCTCAGGGTTCATCAGAGAATGCCAAAAAAAAAGTGCTGAAATTTTACAATTTACATAGAATTCGTCAAAATAGGTGACTAAATTCTCCTCCACGGGCAACGATTCTCCCTCGTGGCAGTGTTGAGCTCCCTCAGGCTGCTCTCCCCTTTCACGTTGTAACTAAATCTGAGGAACTACTTCATATACCTTGGCTTGAACTTGAAGTTTATCCTTCTAGAAGGTGTCTGACATATGCCCAGACCTACACAGGGTGTGAGCTCGAGAGACTGCCCATATATAGCTTTTCTATCAAGCATAGATGACAATCGAATCAATCCACCCACAGGAAGAGACCTGGGCTTCAAACTTGTTTTTGATAGCACATTTATTTGAGAACAAGAATTTGGTACAGAGATAGTTGTATGATCTGGTGCACTGCCTTTGCACAACGTATTTCCAATCATCATTTTGGCACAAGCAGACATTTCTGATACTGGTAGCCACGTGAATAGGACAGTTCAGTAAATGCCGACGTCGGAGAGAAAAACAAAAACCTTGAAGTGCATATTCGAATGTCAAAGCGGTGCTCTGGTCTTCCGTCAACAATTTTATCAGAAGTTCTGGTAGCTCCATGTTTATTGGGCACTCCTGTTCTCAGTATGGCTTCGATACGTGCACCTCGGACATTAGTAGAGCAGAAAGGTGTTAATTCTTAAACCAGAGGTTTGGCAATACCAATGACAAATATTCTGAATTTAATGGCTGGTAGTATTATATCTCTCTTGTTTTCGGCATAGAGATCAGTGGCTTGTCTGTGTAAAGGAGCAGCATTGTCTGGCCTACCATCGCGAAAGGCATAAATATATCTTGACATTCCTTTTTTTTCCTCAATCGTCCAACCATTACATATGCTTTATAATCCCGTGGGATAGTAATTATTTTTTGGTCCTGCTAAGAGGATTCTGTTGGAGAATGAATACGCTGTACATGTAACAGGTAGAAACAGTTGGAGTCTACTGATATGCTGCTGAAGCGCAATATTAGTTTGAACTCGACGTGAAGATTAAGATGATTGGATGCTGAGATGACAAAGGGAAAAGGTCCTGCCCATTTTACCGTTGTGACCAGCACTGCTGTGCCAGAAAAGGCGAGGGTTTAAAGGTCGTATAAGTATAAAGCCATTGAGACTCAGTTTGGACCATGTTGCCCGAAAACATAGAGATATGGAGCTAGTCATAGATCCGATCAATGCAATGTTGGCCCCTTCAGATCAAACCCGAAAAAAAAACATCCGATGACAGTCGGGGAAAGAATATGTATACAGTTGTTGAGCTTCTACTGTCAGTATGAATTGTCGGTACCTTATTTCATGGGCCAAAATAAAATAAAAAAATCGTCATTATTTTCAAGATGATGGATGGTTGCTAGTTTATACATTTTCAGTTTTCAGGCAGTTTACAGTCTTGTTTGCAGCGCTTTGATTTTCTTACTTGGCATACTTTCAGACCCTTTTTACATAGTATCGTTACAGCACGTTGATTTCGTTGACAACGTTACATTTTGGAACTTTTTACAGCATTACATGCTATAAGCTGAGATCATGGATAGAATGGGTATTGTATTAGAATTATTGAATACTCTAATACACTCTACCATGGACAATACAATTATGATTGATAAAACCATTGTTGCAGACATTCAAATCTGTTTGAAAAATGTACAAGAAAACATTGAATTTTTGCAGTTGGAATCTCAACTTCAGCAAGAAGAATTAAAACAGAGAAGTCATTCTGAACTTGTTTCTGTTCAGAAGATTGAAACAGAGTCCCATAAACAGCAAGTCAATTATGTTCCTGTTCATTCAAATAATGCAGCAATTTTACATGCAGATGCAAAAACTCAATCTGCACTTCCCAATCCCATCATCAGACCTTGGGAACAGCTTGTCCACAACAAGCACAAAACCGGTCTTGGATATGACAAGGACTTGTCCTTTCATATTCCAGACTACTCAAAACGCATTCAGTTTCAGAGTGCTGGTTTCATTTATGACAGTTCACCTGCTCCTCATGACAGTTCAGCGACAGCTGTTCTAGACTCTGCTCCTCTTCCACAGCAACAACAACAATAGATCGTGAAATGCCAACACTGTGATTGAGTTGGCCACTCGAAAGATCCATGTAAGAACATCTTTATGCATGTTCCTTTGTTCTGATTTCTCATGGTTGTTTGAGAAACATTTCTAGGTCATTGGCCATTGATGGTCGGGTCAAATTCGTTGTGGATTGCTAGTTGGGTCGAATTGCAGAGATTTGCCTTTGTTGTTTAGTGGGCTTAAAAGTAAGTTTGTTTTTTTATGTTTTTGTTTTGCCATATAAATTATTAAGGAAAAAATATTTATTTTACTGAGAAGGAATTAGTTTAGAGAGAGGGTATGTCTAATAATAATGGCAAATATTTGCAATTTATAGGAGAGAAATTCACCCAACCGATATAAACAAACAAAATTTAGAAATAGAGACAAAAATTTTAGTGGTTGGAAATAGATATTAAAAAAAATGAATTAGAAATGGGTAAATTTTTTTAGCTAGATTACTCTAAACTAAAACAATTGAGGTGGTAGGAAATTATATTGTCCAAGGGGCGTTCCGGAATGACATCTTTCTATATGTTTGGTTTGTTGTCTCATAGTCATTTGCGTAGCATTTTTGTATCATTGGCGATTGATGGTCGTGTTGAATTCGGATGTTGCGCATTGCCAGTCATGTCAAATTGCAAAGATTTGTGTTTGGTATTCTATGGGCTAAGAAGGTCAGCGAGTCTTCCTATGTTTTAGTTTTGCAATATGAATTGTGAAGAAAAAAATAAAATTGCAGCTGTATTGTAAGCAGAAACTTAACAATAGGTAGCGGGATTTTAATAGGAAAAAGGTCCAAGGGAATTTGTTAACATGATAGAAAAATAAAAGCACATAGAATAGGGGAGAACAAGAATGTGTTTCTGGGATTTTTTTTATCCCAAATAAATGGGCATATGGATTGTAAGTACCGACAGAGACCAAGGAGGAAATGATTTAGAGAGCAAATCTCTGATAACAATGAAATTATGGATAGTGGCAAAGATTTGCAACTAATAGGAGAGAAATGCTCCCAAACAATATAAATAAACCAAATTAAAATATTTAGAAAAATTTCATGGCTTTTGTTTATTTATATGACTATTTTATTTATATTTATTTCTGAAATAAACCAAATTGAAATATTTAGAAAAATTTCATAGCTTTTTTTATTTATATACCTATTTTATTTATATTTATTTCTTTGTTTCTTTTAATAGAACACTAAACATAAAACTTTTCAGTTCATCCAACTTAACTGTAACTCACATCTTTCTATAATAATCAAGAAAGCCGATCGTAATAATCAGATTGGTAGGAGAACACTCGACTTGGATTTTTCTTTAGATTTTGCATCACTTATCTTTCAAATAGGGGAAGAGCTTGTTTATCGTACATTTTTGTTAATACTAAACTCAAATAATAATGGAGAAAGGAGAAGACAAGTCTTCTTGCTTTTGAAGAACAAAAAACTCCTGCGAACATATTTTTTTGCTTAAGAGGACATCGTGATAACATATTATTGACGAAATTTTAAATATTTGAAAAAATGATTAGGGGAGGGCGAAAAAAAACCGTCGAGGCACGAATAGAGAAAACACATAGAGAAAAAAATAGTTCAAATGAAAGAAAATTTTCAAAACTTGAAAAAATTTTGAACATAACTTTTATTATGTGAAAAAAATTACGGTTTGACACAGTTAAATAACAGAACTTTGCTTTCAAAGAAAATCAAAATATTCTGAAAATAATTTAGTGGGGCGAGAAAACAGAGAAGGGAAACAACATTTAAAATTATTTTTTCTCTTTGGGGAAAGGGTGAGAGATGGGATAAAAGGGAAGCTTTGCTAGGGTTTGTGAACCTTGCTCATTGAGTACCTTCCTGACGGATCTGAACTTCTTTGATTCGATTGTATCCTATTAGCTCTGTGGGATTGCGTTTGTAGATTGAAGGCACCACAATGAATGGTTCCATGCCTTGGCATGAGGGGACATTGATAAAAATGGCTATGTTTGTATTAAAGAATTAAAAAACCCACTGGTTAGTTCTACGAAAGAGAGTCTGAACCAGGAGAGTTTGGCTCTGCAAAGCGCTCTACATTGTTCATGCACATTACACATTAAATAGAAAACATGGTTTTAGGGAAGTTAGAACAACATCCTAAGAAATAGAAACTAATTCCTATGTTGAGGTTACGTGAACCAACTCTACCTATTCTAGAATGCACATTACACATTAAATAGAAAACATGGTTTTAGGGAAGTTAGAACAACATCCTAAGAAATAGAAACTAATTCCTATGTTGAGGTTACGTGAACCAACTCTACCTATTCTAGAATATTCTCCATTATCTTCAACACCCCCCCTTAATGGAGAGTGGGTTCACATATATGTCTAACATCTCCCTAAACATTTGAAACTTAACTTTTCCAAGAGGCTTAGTGAAAATGTTCGCAACATTATCACATGTATTACAATATTCCAGATCAATTTTTTTGGATTGCACTTTCTTCTTGACAAAGTGGAATTGAGTATCAATATGTTTAGTGTTTTTGTGAAACGTCGGATTATTGAACTCTAATTGTCACATCTGATTGTTGTTGCGATTCTTTGTTCTTCCCCAACATCCTCGAGAATTCTCCGCAACCAAATCGCCTTACACGTTGCTCCACACATGGGTTGATACTCTACTTTTACTGAGGACAAGGAGACTGTGTTATGCTTCTTACTGCTCCACGTGATCACCCCGTATCCAAAACTGAATGCATAACTTGCTAGAGATCTGTAATCATCTACATTTCCTACCCATTTTGAATCTGTAAATCCTGCCAATCTAGCATCAGATGAGTCGGTGTAAATAATTCCATAATCTATAGTACCTTGTAGATACCTCAAAACACTAGTCGCTGCATTCCAATGGCTTTCAAGTGGTTTAGACATAAATTGGCTTAGCACACTAATTGCATAAGCCAAATCAGGTCTAGTGGTAGTTAGGTAGACTCCCAACTAATTGTCTGTAAAGTGTTGCATCCGCCGCTTTTGAGCCATTGTCACAGTGCAATTTGATGTTCTGTTGCAATGGTACTGGTGCCGGATTACAGTGATCCATTCTAAACTTTTCTAACGGGCCCTTGACTTGAATCTCTCCAGATTTCAAGACCTAAACAGTATGTGGGTTCACTGATTGCATAAGCCAAATCAGGTCTAGTGGTAGTTAGGTAGACTCCCAACTAATTGTCTGTAAAGTGTTTCATCCGCCGCTTTTGAGCCATTGTCACACTGCAATTTGATGTTCTGTTGCAATGGTATTGGCGTCGACTTACAATGATCCATTCTAAACTTTTCTAACAGGCCCTTGACTTGAATCTCTCCAGATTTCAAGACCTAAACAGTATCTGGGTTCACCAAGGTGCTTCATCTCAAACATCTGTGACATATGTTGCTTGATTTTATCAATTAGATATGTAGCATCACTCGTAATTATCAAATCATCTACATATAATGAAATCAACAATACGCACCTTTCTTCATCTTTCATGGTGTAAAGATTAGGGTCATTCTTACTTCTATTATAGCTAACTTGTAGAAAAAATGATTCAATTTTCTCATACTACGACTTGGGAGCTTGTTTTAATCCATAAAGTGCTTGCTTCAATCTACAGAGTAAATGAAATCAACAATACGCACCTTTATTCATCTTTCATGGTGTAAAGATTAGGGTCATTCTTACTTCTATTATAGCTAGCTTGTAGAAAAAATGATTCAATTTTCTCATACCACGACTTGGGCTCATACCACGACTTGGGAGCTTGTTTTAATCCATAAAGTGCTTGCTTCAATCTATAGAGTAAATGTTCTTTTCGTTTTTGGACAAACCCTTACGATTGCTCTAGATAAACCTCTTCTTTTAGTTTTCCATTCAAAAATGCAGACTTTACATCTATTTGGTGCATCATCCAATGTTTCTTAGTAGCTAAAGTAATTAACATTTTGATGGTGTTCAATTTAGCTACAGGAGCGAAGGTTTCTTCATAGTCTACCCTTCTTTTTGTGAGGACCCCTTTGCTACCAACCTAGCTTTTAGTTTTTCTATGGTTCCATCTGCATTAATCTTCGGTTTATATAACTATTGAAAACCTATGGTCTGTTTTCCTCTAGGAAGTTCAACCAATTCCCAAGTGTTATTTCTGATTATCGAATCATATTCCCGTTCCATCGCTATTTTCCATTCACTACATCCATTTGCTTCTTTATAACTAGACAGTGCAACCACATTTATCGTACTAGTTATAAAATCATTTCCCCTATATCTTGCAGGCATTTGAGCTTTCCTACTTGATCTCCCTAGTGGTGGGGTGGTGGTTTCAAACTTTATTTGATCATCATTTACTTTTTCTTCCTGCTGTTGTTGCTGTTGTTGTTGCTATTACTGTTGTTGTTCATCCTCTTCCTTTGTTTGTTGCTGACCCTGACTATTCTCTGCTTCTTCTTCTTCAAAAGTACAGAATGTCCCATTCCTCATAGTGCTCATCAGGTTCTTCATGATCCTGCTCACGAAATTCAACATCTCTACTAACAAAGATCTTGTGAGTAGAGGGATTAAATAATCTATATGTTTTATATGATGAACAATACCTTATAAAAGTACATCTGATGGCTTTTGAATCTAATTTTCTTCTATCTTCCTTTGGAATCTGGGCAAATGCTTTAGATCTAAATATTCTTAATTGTTTTACTGCAGGCTTACATCCATATAATGCTTCAAAAGAGTTATAGACTCAAGACTTTTTGTAGGACTCTTATTTTTCAAATAAACTGTAGTATTCATTGCTTCAGCCCAAAAACCTTTCGAAATATTCTTACCTTTCAGCATACAACTAGCACATTCCACCAGTGTTTTGTTCTTTCTTTCTGTTACTCCATTCTGTTGTGGAGTATGGGGTACTGTGAACTGCTACAAAATTCAATTTTAGACTTGAGACTTTTTGTAGGACTCCTATTTTTTAAATAAACTGTAGTATTCATTACTTCAGCACAAAAAGCATTCGAAATATTCTTACCTTTCAGCATACATCTAGCACATTCCACAAGTGTTTTGTTCTTTCTTTTTGTTACTCCATTCTGCTGTGGAGTATGGGGTACTATAAACTGCTGCAAAATTTCATGATCTTTACAATAACTGATAAGCTCCTCCTTCTTGTATTCTCCCCTTTGATCAGAACGAAGAATTTTTATCTATTTCCTTGTTTGTTTTTCATTCATATTTTTAAACTGCCTAAAGTATTTGAATGTATGACTCTTCTTACTGAAGAAATATACCCAAGGAAACTTTGTACAATCATCAATAAATAATAGAAAATACAATGCACCTCCTAATGATTTTGGCTGCATGGGTCCACAAAGGTCTGTGTGCACTAATTCCAGTATATCCCTCTTTTTTTTTTCTACTCTTATAGGGAATCCTTCTCTATGCATTTTTCTTAAAGTACGAGCATCACAGTGATTATGTACTTGCTTTAGCATAGGAAGATATCTTACCATTTCCTTCTTTTGTAGTAACAACGAATCATTGTAGTTGATGTTGTCGAATCTCTGATGCCAAAGCTTTTTTGTAGTGAGGCTCGCTGTTGTCAATGCTCAATCTAGTGCAAGCCTCACATTCCAACTTGTACAGACCTCCTGTTTGGATCCTTGTAGCAATTGTTTTCATGCCATCTAGAAGATCTTTAATATAACAGTTAGATTTTAAAAATTCAACTTTCAAATCTTGATCTGTAATCATGCATACAGAAATCAAGTTCTTTGTTATGCTAGGCACATACATAACATTATAAATTTGTTTGATATTAGGTAGAATGACAGAAACTTTCCCACATTCTTTGCTTTGATGAATTCTGTGATCACTTAGGTAAATCTGTGCGCATTCCTTGATTTTTTAAAAATCCTCGAGCCAGTGCTTATTTCGTGTCGTGTATTGACGCTCTTGAATCTACATACTAGATGTTTGCATCAACATTTTTATCACAATCTGCCATGAACAATTTGAAATTCTGCACCTGATCACCATTCGCGAGATGACTTGCATGTCTTTTTGGCTTTTGTTGTTCTTCATGGTTTTTCCTACACACCCTGACAATATGACCCAATTTTCCACAATAGAAACATTTAGTTTAAGAGTAGTTTTTATTTGGATGCATACCTTGGGTCTGATTTAGCCGTTTTTGTGAACTTGCTCCGTTTTGTTGTTGTGGACTCCCTTTCTCTTTGTAGAAGTTCTTCTTTGCCATCAATGCAAGATCGACACTACGGGGCTTCAGAGTCTCTATCTCCTCTCTTCTTCCTGCATTAGTATACTTATCAGCTCTTCAAAATGCGGGATCTTCTCTCTGGCATTTATTCTAGTGATGAACATTTGATAATCATCAGTGACACCATTCATTGTAATGGTTACAAGATTTGTATCGTCAATTGTATGACCAATGTCTGCTAGTTTGTTTTTCATATTTTTCATCCTTGCTTCGAATGAAACAATTGTTTCATTTTCCTCCATCTTCAGGGACATGATCTTACTCTTGAGGAACAAAAGACGTTTTGAATTTCTGATCTCATACAATTCCTTCAGAATGCCCCAGATCTTGTTAGCTGACTTACCTTTTCTGATGTCTGGTATAATGCAGTCTTTCACTGACATCTTTAACATTGTCCTTGCTCTACTTTCTCGTTTATCCCAATCTGGGATCAATGTTGATCCAATCGTGGGCTTCGGCTCATCCCCATTCACAATCGTCCAAGCACTCTGCGCTTTTAGCAGAGTCTGCATCTTGAACTTCCAATTTGTATAATTGGAACCATCGAGCTTGTTATGCTCGTTCATGCATGCTTCAAATATATTGTTATTCATCTTGGCGATTTAGAAAGAAAAAAATTCAACAGGTAAAAGATGTTAAATTTACCCCAGATCTGTGAAAGAAATAGATCACTGTTCTTCAAAGTTATTTGATCTCGCAGCACACCCGCTGATCACCGTGGCTTCCTTCTCAGCCTCCAGATAACTTTCTGTTGTGAGTTACAGCCTTGTTCTAAGCTTCCCCATGCAACTTCTCTGACAGCGACAACATTGTTTTTGGCTTACACGATTGTTGCAGATATGCCTGTCTTTCCTGCGACGTCGTCGCAGTTGTACGCGTCTTTCCTACGACGAAAAAGTTAAAGAATATGCGCGAAAGAGCTATAGTGCCCTCATCGTAGAGGTACACTCAGAACCAACTACGATCTCGGAATTGTCACAATTATCTTACTCACAACTGCGATAATCTCTGCTCAAAGAACCACCCATTAGCCAGCGTATAGGTTCCTCAGCCCTGATGCTTTGATACTATGATAAAAATGGCCATGTTTGTATTAAAGAATTAATTTTTTGCGACGTCGTCGCAGCTGTACACATCTTTCCTACTACGAAAAAGTTAAAGAATATGCGCGAAGGAGCTCTAGTGCCTTCATTGTAGAGGTACACTCAGAACCAACGACGATCTTGGAATTGTCACAGTTATCCTCCTCACAACTGCGATAATCTCGGCTCAAAGAACCACCCATCAGCGAGCTTACAGGTTCCTCAGCCCTGACGCTCTGATACCATGATAAATGGCCATGTTTGTATTAAAGAATTAAAAAACCCACTGGTCAGCTCTACAAAAGAGAGTTTGAACCATGAAAGTCTGGGTCTGCAAAACACTCTATACATTGTTCATGCACATTACACATTAAATAGAAAACATGGTTTTAGGGAAGTAAGAACAACATCCTAAGAAATAGAAACTAATTCCTATCCTGAGGTTACGTGAACCAACTCTACCTATTCTAGGATATTCTCCATTATCTTCAATAGACACATTCCTTCAAGGATGTAGTGAACCGCACCCCGTTCATCCATGGGCAAAAGAATCATGTAGAGGCCATCGTTGTTGCATCATTTATTGAAGAAACTCCGACCATGGGGGCGCAATTGCAAGTGAGAGAAGGGAGAAATTGCTGCTTTATTAAAGCAGCAACCAGTCCCAAGTTTGTAATCCCTAACATCCCGCCTAGAGCAAGCCCCCCATTATATCAAAGATTGCGCCATCATATGCATATTTATGGGTATTTGGCCCAAGGCGCAAGACATATTGGTGTGGATAGAACACAAATGGGCACCTCGAGGACAATTTCAGCGTTGTCTACGAGTAAAAGGATTTTTCACAAACATTTTCAAGGATCTTGAGAACATAAAACACATATTTGTAAATGGGCCATTTTCCACAGCCCTGACGCTCTGATACCATGATAAATGGCCATGTTTGTATTAAAGAATTAAAAAACCCACTGGTCAGCGCTACAAAAGAGAGTTTGAACCATGAAAGTCTGGGTCTGCAAAACACTCTATACATTGTTCATGCACATTACACATTAAATAGAAAACATGGTTTTAGGGAAGTTAGAACAACATCCTAAGAAATAGAAACTAATTCCTATCCTGAGGTTATGTGAACCAACTATACCTATTCTAAGATATTCTCCATTATCTTCAATAGGCACATTCCTTCAAGGATGTAGTGAACCGCACCCCGTTCATCCATGGGCAAAAGAATCATGTAGAGGCCGTCGTTGTTGCATCATTTATTGAAGAAATCCCGACCATGGGGGCGCAATTGCAAGTGAGAGAAGGGAGAAACTGATGCTTTATTAAAGCAGCAACCAATCCCAAGTTTGTAATCCCTAACATCCCGCCTAGAGCAAGCCCCCCATTATATCAATGATTGCGCCATCATATGCAAACTTATGGGTATTTGGCCCAAGGCGCAAGACATATTGGTGTGGATAGAACACAATGGGCACCTCGAGGACAATTTCAGCGTTGCCTACGAGTAAAAGGATTTTTCACAAACATTTTCAAGGATCTTGAGAACATAAAACACATATTTGCAAATGGGCCGTTTTCCACAGGCCTGACGCTTTGATACCATGATAAATGGCCATGTTTGTATTAAAGAATTAAAAAACCCACTGGTCAGCTCTACAAAAGAGAGTTTGAACCATGAAAGTCTGGGTCTGCAAAACACTCTATACATTGTTCATGCACATTACACATTAAATAGAAAACATGGTTTTACGGAAGTTAGAACAACATCCTAAGAAATAGAAACTAATTGCTATCCTGAGGTTACGTGAACCAACTCTACCTATTCTAGGATATTCTCCATTATCTTCAATAGACACATTCCTTCAAGGATGTAGTGAACCGCACCCCGTTCATCCATGGGCAAAAGAATCATGTAGAGGCCGTCGTTATTGCATCATTTATTGAAGAAACTCTGACCATGGGGGCGCAATTGCAAGTGAGAGAAGGGAGAAACTGCTGCCTTATTAAAGCAGCAACCAGTCCCAAGTTTGTAATCCCTAACATCCCGCCTAGAGCAAGTCCCCCATTATATCAAAGATTGCGCCACAATATGCAAATTTATGGATATTTGGCCCAAGACGCAAGACATATTGGTGTGGATAAAACACAAATGGGCACCTCGAGGACAATTTCAGCGTTGTCTACGAGTAAAAGGATTTTTCACAAACATTTTCAAGGATCTTGAGAACATAAAACACATATTTGTAAATGGGGCCATTTTCCATGCGCAGTACGAGACTATCCCTGGAGGATTGTTATAACCTTGATAAGGAAGAATTCAAAGTGGCTCCGGTTTCGGTGTGAGTATACTTGTTACAAGATGATTTTTGGTAACACGATATACTGTAAGGCATAGGAAACTTCATTGGCTAATTTGTCAAAATATCCGAGATTACAAAACGACGCTATTATGCAATTTTCCACTGGATATGTGTGCATATGAATATTTTTCAACCATTGCTAGAGTCTATTGCTCTGATTTAATATGATTCCACCTGGATCCAACCTCTCTGTTTATTTTGTGATTTCCCTCTGAAGGAAGCTAAGTTTGTCGCTCAATGCCGAAATGAAGAAGGGTTCCAACAGGTTGGGGGGCATTGCCCTTACCCGAACCGATCCCCACAAGACACTTCGCAGCCTCACCCAATGACTGAAGAGGCCCCTCAACCTTGGTCGAGGACTACCCCCAAGGTCTCGACAACCTCGACGACCCCTACTTCCAACAATCCTTTTGTTGCCTTAGCAAACCTATATCTAGATTTGGAGCATGCAATGGAAGCCCTTTCGTCCTCAAAGAAGATAATTTAATATATGGAAGTCGATAAGCAACTTGTTCTCGCAGTGGATAAGATGGCCACCAAGAGAAAATGTCAGATCACACCGAGAATGACCAATAGGGAAAAGAAGTCCTCACCCATATTAGCAAAATCTTGGAAGTGGAAGAGAAAAATAATAGATTAGGTGTAGAAGAGTAGAAAATGCTAGAGATCTTCAAAACTTGGATCAAATCAGATGTCAATGGTATTCCAGGGAATCAGTGGTTGCACGTTGGCCATCTCTATACTCTCAATGGGCAACTAGATCAGGAAAACCGGATCCATATTTGCGGGGTACAGGAAAAGGCAACAACTTGTTGGCCCTCACCATTGTAGATCTGAGGGTTTCGAAAAAGGGTAAGAAGGGAAGGAAGTCGACTAAAGATACGATTCACGAAGCCAGGGAGTTACTGATGAATTCGGGGCAGATGGGACAACTGATTGATTACTTTCCTAGATGTGTCCCCCTTTTCCAATGAAGATGACCTCCTGAAACATCTATCTAGGGCTTCAATAGCCCAAGAAAAGATTGATAAGTATAAGCTAGTATAAGCTAGAAATTTTCTTTTTACAAGAAACCAAAATGAATGAAGATAAAATTATTGAGAACAACAGTAAAACAATGTCCATAGAAGGAATCGGGGTCGCGGGGTGTTTGGAAATTCTTTGGGATCTTGACAAAGTCGTGCTCAAATAGTTGGGATCTTGTCAGTGGTGGTCCTATGCATCATGCGTCTTATGTGGCCAGTAGTGTTCCTTTTTCAGGACCTGTTGGATATCCTTGGGGCCTCCTGGTTCAACTGTCATTGATTGTTAATACTAAACTCAAATAATAATCGAGAAAGGAGAAGACAAGTATTCTTGCTTTTCAAGAACAAATAACTCCTGCCAACGTAAATTTTCGCTTAGGAGGACATCGTGACAACATATCAGTAAGAAATTTTTTAATTTTTGAAAAATTGTTTACGAGAGGGCAAAATAAAATAGAAATCGTTCAGGCGGTAATAGAGAAAACACAAAAAAAAATAGTTCTAATGAAATAAATTTTTCGAAACTTAAACAAATTTTGAACATAACTTTTATTATGCAAACAAAATTGAGGTTGGACGCATAATTAAAACACAAAATTTCTCTCAAGGAGAATGAAAACATTCAAAAAATAATTAAGTGGGGCGAGAAAACAGGCAGGGGAAACAACATTTAAAAATATTTTTTATCTTTACGGAAAGGGCGACAGATGGCACGAATGTTCTCTAAAAAAAGGTTGAGACGAAAGAAATTTATTGAAAATCGAAACTTTTCTTTGCATGAGAGGAAAAAATGTTAATTTTTTCCGGAGAGATAAAAAAATATGTCATTCAAAAGGCGAGGAATTTAACGAAAGGAGAGACACAAAATTATCAGTTGGAAATAGATATTCAACAAAAAGACAAAAATAACTTGGCGAGATAAAATTAGCGATATTTGTTTTCCCGTCTTGGAAAAAAAACGTAGGAATAGAGACAAAATTTTAGTAGTTGGAAATAGATATTAAAAAAAATTGAATTAGAAATTGTTAAAATAATTCAGCTAGATTACCCTGAAAATTTGTCGTTGGTTATAAAAATTTAGAGTTTAATGAGAAGGCAAAAAAAAATTACCAATTGGAAATAATTCAAAAAAAAACTTGGCGAGATAAAATTAGTTCCATTGCTTAAAATATTTCGAGTAGAATTTACTTTTCAGCTGGGAAACAGTGATAAACAAATTTATGACAGTGGAAGACATTTATTTTAGAGCAGAAGCCTTTGTTTTGGCGAGAACAAAAACTGGCGATTGTTTTTCCCTAGGCTTGGAAAAAACTTTAGGAATGTAGTAAAACTTTACATGTTAATGTGAAATATTTAAAAATAATTTGAATATGAGAAATTGAGATATTGAATATGATATATTTAAATATATCATATTTAATATCTCAATAAATTTGAACAAACATATATCTGGAAAAAAAGAAAAAAGTACCAGCATTAATTGAAATTTATAAGCATATGCTATATTAGAAATTGAAACTTTTGAATATACAACGTTAATGAAATTGTTAGTTTTGATTCGAAACGCAAATACCAAGTGCCGGGGACAAGAAGGTCGTTTCTTCTGCTGTATTGGAAGATGGCTCGATTTCATTAAGGCAAGTGGAAACTAAAACAATTGAGGTGGTAGGAAATTATATTGGCAAAGCGGCGTTCCGGAACAACATCATCTTTCTGCATGTTCATTTGGTCTGCATTCTCATAGTCATTTGTGTAGCATTTTTGGGTCATTGGCCATTGATGGTCCGGTTGAATTCTTAGAGTGCCAATTTCCAGTTACGTCGAGCCTTCCTATGTTTTTGTTTTGTAATATGAATTGCGAAGATTTTTTTTTTTTTTTTTACAGCTGCACTGCAAGCAGAAACTTAGCAATAGGAAGTGGGTGTTTAACAGGAAAAAGGTTTAATGGAATTTGTTAAGGTGATAGAAAAATAAAGCACATAGAATAGGGGAGAAACAAGAATACATTTCAGGGATTGCTTTTTTTCCCAAATAAATGGTCATATGGATTGTAGATACCGACAGAGACTAAGGAGGAGAGAGAGCATGTCTAGTAAAAATGAAATTATAAATAGTGTTAAAAATTTGCAACTCATAGGAAAGGGAGGGAAATTTACCCAGCAAATATAAATAAACCAAATTAGAAAAAAAATTTCATGGCTTTGGTTTATTTATATAACTATTTTATTTTTATTTTTATTTATATCATTGTTTCTTTTAATAGAAACACCAAAGATAAAACTTTCTACTGCATCCAACCTCGACAGTAACTCACATCTTTTTATAATAACTAGGAAAGCTGATTGTAAATAATCATATTGGTAGGAGAACACTCGACATGGATTTTTCCTTGGATTTTGCATCTCTTATCTACCAGATAGCGGAAGAGTCGTAATTTTCGTTAATACAGAACTCAAATAATAATGGAGAAAGGGGAAGACGAGTCTTCTTACTTCTGAAGAACAAAGAACTCCTGCGAACATATTTTTTTTGCTTAGGAGGACATCGTGATAACATATTATTAAGGAAATTTTGAATATTTCAAAAAATTATTTGAGAGAGGGTGAAAAAAAAATCGTTGAGGCAAGAATAGAGAAAACACAAAAGAAAAAAATAGTTAAAATGAAAGAAATTTTTCAAAACTTAGAAAAATGATGAACATAACTTTATTATGCCAAAAAATTATTTGCCCTAGGGCTAAAAAAAATCGTCAAATGAAAGAAATTTTTCGAAACTTATAAAAATTATGAACATAATTTTTGTTATGCGAAAAAAATGCGGTTGACACATAATTAAAAAAATAAAATTTTCTTTCAAGGAAAATAAAAACATTCTGAAAATAATTTAGTGGGGTGAGAAAACAGAAAAGGGAAACAACATTTAAAAGTATTTTTTCTCTTTGCGGAAAGGGTGAGAGAGGGGGCAAAAAGGGAAGCCTTGCTAGGGTTTATGAACCCTGTCGGCAGAGTACCTTCTCGACGGATCTGGACTTATCTGATTCGAACGTAGCGTATTAGATTTTCCGAATCGTACTTGTAGATTGAAGGTGTGACAATGAATGGTCCCCCGCCTCGACGTGAGGGGACGTAGTGAACTGCACCATGTTCATCCATGGGCAGAATCATGCAGATGTCATGGTTGTTTCATTAGGTATTGAAGAAACCCCAGCGATGGGGTGCAATGGCAAGCAAGAGAAGGGAGAAGCCGCTGCTTGTGTAAAGAAGCAATTAATTCCAAGTTTGTAATCCCTAACATCTTGCTGGAGCAAGCCCCCCCACTATATGAAAGATCACGCCATGATCTTTCATATAGTGGGGGAATTTATGGGTATTTGGCCTAAGGAGCAAGACATATTAGTGTGGATCCAACTAAATGGGCACCCTAATGACAATTCCGGTTGTCTTTGAGAAAAGGGATTTTTCACAATCATTTTCGAGGCTCTCGAGGACATAAAACACATATTTGAAAATGGGCCATATTTCATGGGCAGTGCGAGACTATTCTTCAGGTACTTCGAGGAATGCTATAACCCCGATGAGGAAGAATTTGAAGTGGCTTTGGTCTGGGTGTTATTATGCTTGTTACCAGAGGATTTTCGGTAACACGATATACAAGAAAGCATAGGAAACTCCATTGGCTAATTTTTCAAAATATATGTGATTACAAAACGACGCTATCATGTAATTTTATGCTTGTTACCTGAGGATTTCTGGTAACACGATATACTGGAAGGCATAGGAAACTCCATTTGCTAATTTTTCAAAATATATGTGATTACAAAACGACGCTATCATGCAATTTTCCACTGGATTTGTGTGCATATGAGCATTTCTCAACCATTTCTAGAGACCATTGAGTTGATTTACTACGATTCCACCTGGATCTAGCCTCTCGGTTATGAACATGTCCCTTTCCAGTGTCGGTGGTGCCATGAATATGGCCATCTATTCTGAGATTTACCTTTGACAATCGTGGAGGAAGCTAAGTTTATTGCTCAACCCCAAAATGAAGAAGGGTTCCAGCAGGTTGGGGGGGGAACATTGCCCTTACCTAAATTAATCCCCACAAGGCACTTCGCAGCAACCCCTCATCGTCGTTCAAATACGACCCCCAAGGGGTCTTGACAACACCGACGAGCCCTAGTTCGAACAATCCTTTTGTTGCCTTAGCAAACCTCAATCCAGATTTGGAGCACGTGATGGAAGCCCTTTTGTCCTCAAAGGAGATCATTCAATAAATGGAATTTGATAGGCAACTTGTTCTTCCAGTGGATAAGATGGCCACTAAGAGAAAATACCAGATCACACTGAGGATGACCGACATGTCAAAGAAGTCCTCACCCATATCAACAGAATCTTGGAAGTGGAAGAGAAAAACAATAGATTAGGTGTAGAAGAGCAGAAAAACGGGATCCATATCTGCGGTGCTCCCGGAAAAGACAACAACTTATTGGTCGTCACCATTGTAGATTTGAGGGGTTCATAGAAGGGAAAGAAGGGGAGGAAGTCGACTAAAGACCTAATCCACCAAGCAGGGGAGTTAATGATGAATTTGGGACAGATGGGATAACTGACTTATTACTTTCCTAGATTCGTCCCTCCTTTCCAATGAAGATAACCTCCTCAAACATCCAGGGCTTCAATAGCTTAGGTAAGATTTGATCCCTAAAGGAAAAGGTTGCTAAGTATAAGCTAGAAATTATCCTTTACAAGAAACCAAAGTGAATGAAGATAAAATTATTGAGAACAACTAGCGATGTTGGAAGAACAGTAAAGAAATGTCCATAGAAGCAATCGGGGTTGCGAGGGGTTTGGAAATTCGTTGGGATCCTGAAAAAGTGATGCTCAAATATTTAATCGTCTCTCGTTTCGCCCTTTCTACGACCTTCAGATTGATAGGCGCGGAAGTATGGATGAGTCTCACTGCATGTTAGGGTCCCTCCACACCATGAGATAAAGACCTCTTTCTCTCCCAACTATGAGGGTTGAGTCGCTCTTGGGCAAAAAAGGATTGGATTATTGGAGGGGAATTTTATATGATTAGAAATCTTGAACTAAAGAGAGGTGGAGTCCGAAGATTGGATCCCTCCTCGATATTCAATGATGGCATAGAATGTCTCCACTTGGTTGACATTCTCCCCAAACACGACCTTCACACCTGGAATAATATACGAGGTGGTCAAAACCAAGTGGTGACAGGTTGGATCGAGTTCTCCTTTCAGTACATATTATTTTACGAGATCCAAATGTTGAAATCGATATCTTGCCCTCCCTTGGATCAGACCACCAACCCATTAGTTTGACGATGACTATCGAGCTTTCTCCTTGGAGAAAGCCCTTTCGATTTGAAATCTTATGGCTGCATTACCCCACTTTTTTAGAGAAGCTTGAAACCTGTTATACCAGGATGGAAGATCCTCCAAGCAATAATATGCAATCCTTTCAAAAGAAACTCCAGGTGTTGAAACTCAAAATCAAATCCTAGAACCGCGAGGAGTTTGGCAACATTTTCGAGGAGAAACATAAGCTGGAAGCTTGATTGGAGGAAGTTGAGTGGACAATAATATAGGATGGCGGATCCCCATAGATTGTGGATGAAGAGGGGCACTTGATACGAGAGCTATAAGAAAGAACCCTTCAAGAAGAGAACCTATAGCGTTAGAAATCGCACATTCAATCGCTGCAAGATGGTGAGCGCAATTCTAATTTTTTTCATAGATCCATGATCAATCATCGCTAACGTAACCTAATCAATCAAAATCAAGGATCTCTTGGCACTCGCTATGAACATCAAGAAGTTATTGAGAAATCATTGAAGACCTACCTCTCCCTATTGTGAGACGAAGGCTATGATAGATTTGAAGCCATCCAGACCATCATGCAGTATATCCCTTCCATGGTCTCTCCTGCTTAGAACAATGCCATGCTTAGTCACATCATGCTTTCTGAAGTGGAAGAAGTGGTCAAGGCCATGCCGTCTAATAAATCTCTTCATCCTTACCGATTCACCATTGAGTTCTTCAAAGGAGGCTGGTCCTTATTGAGTCAAGACATCTAAGATCTGGTGGAGGAATCTTGTCGTCTTTGTCAAATCTGGTCGGGTCTTGAGAGATCTTCCTTACACTCATTCGTAGAGCCTAGTAGGTCCTGTCTTGTAGTGATTTTAGACCAATCTCCCTATGAAATTTCATCTATAAACTCCTCTCCACAATTCGTGTCAGAGATTTGAAACCTATCCTCCATCACATTATCAGCCAGGAACAATAAAGTTTTGTTGAAGGAAACCAAATTTTGGATGGCATTGTCTCGGACCTTGAGACCATCCATTCCTTGCAAGTCCACAAAATAAGAGGTATGTTGCTAAAACTTGATCTATCAAAAGTCTACAACCGCTTGAATTGGGATTATCTATTGGCAATCCTACAGGATTTTGGATTTTCCAATGAATTGATCCATTGGATCGGATCCCTCATATCCACCCCTTTATTCTCAATCCTGATCAATGGATCCCCCTCGAAAACCTTCAGACCTTCTAGAGGAATTTGTCGAGGGGACCCCATATCCCCATTCCTCTTTATCATTGTAGCAAAGGGCTTGGGAAGAATGATAAAAGTCGCCAAGCAATGAAACTTGTGGGACAAAATAAACCTGCACAAAACTAATGTTCATATGACACCAACATTTTGTGGACGATAATATTTTATTTGGTAAGGCTACTATCACGGAAGCGGCCTAGTTGAATAACATTTTGGTGGACTTCCAAAATGCTTAAGGTATGCTCCTAAACAAGGACAAATCGAGTATTTATTTATTCCATACTCCAAGGACAGTTTAATATTGCTTGGCTAGAGTTCTAGGCTTCACCATCAGATCTCTTCCCTCTAAATATCTAGCGGTTCCTCTTATCTTTAATCCCCTCCACATTGGTCTATGGAAAGGCCTCTGCTCCAAGATATCAAAGAAGTTGTTGAACTAGAACTTCCATGTCCTCAACTTGGCTGGAAGAGCAAGCCTTTTGAAATATGTACTGCAAGCCACGCTGATGTATCAATTGTCCTCTATCCCTTCCCCCAAATGTATATATCTGAGATAATGGCAATATTCAGATGATTACTATGGAGTGTAGCCTCGATGGACCAGAAACGGTTCCCTGTTGCTTGGCATAAGCTCTACCTCCCCAAGGCTCCGGGAGGACCTAGTGTTAGGGACCTTGTAGTACTCAACACCACCCTTGAAGCCAAGCTATGCTGGAGATGATATTTGGAAAACAAACTCGACCTAAAAATATGGATAGGGGAAAGCCCGAGAAGCCCTCATCCGCGAACCTCTTCTGAGTATAGGTTCGACAATTTGGAATCTTGCGAATAATAATAGTGATATGATCCACGACCATTTCTTTTATGAAGTCAAGAATGGATAGTCTTTAGTATTTTGGGTGGGACTCCTTGCAAGAGTTCCCTTGTCTTGATCAGGATTAGTCCCTTTAAGATCTTATGCCCTTTTTCCAATCGATCTCATCCACTCAGGTGGTAGACTACTAGATCGAAGAGGTCGACGATTAGGGATGGAGGAGATGGAAGTCAGATGTAGAGTGGCTACTGGATATTCCTCACGTGGCTTGTGAGTGACTAGGTGCCCATCTTTCACAGTGACCTATCCATGTATCACGGGATAGATAAGCTTCGATGGGTCCTCTCTACTACTGGATTTTTCTCTATCAAGGAATCCTACCTCATCAGGGATAATGCCATGATCCATCGGGATATCCCTTTCTGGCGGGAAATATGGAGCAGTAACTTATGGCCAAAGGTAGCGCACTTTCATTGGCTATTTGGCCACAAGCATGTACCTACCTCTGGTAGAATCTAGAAGCACGACTTTGTCGGTCCATCGATGTGTCCTTTATGCCAGAAGCTAGAAGAATCCCTGTGCCATCTCTTTGAGGGATGTATCATGACACGTAATGTATGGGACTAGGTGTCCATTCTTTTCGGCCCAATATATTGCCACTCAGAAGACACTCGAGAGTTTCTTGAAGGCTGGCCAACTCATCAGTTTTCCAATCCTATGGTGAGTCGAGCTTGGTGGCTCACTCTGGGCTTGCTTCTTTGAAATACCTGGAAAGAGGGAAATTGAGCCATTTTTGAAGGGAAAATATCAACCAACGCTCATATTTGGAGCCAGGCGACTTCCAACATTTGGGAAACCATACTAGCAGAAAAATGGGATCAAACAGATTGGGATGCGGGACCTCCTAACTCTCAGATTCTATCTCTGTTGAATCTCTTGTTCAACTTGGTTTATCGCAGGGCTCTTACTCCAAGACCTTCCCCTGCCCATTCCCCCTCCAGCTTCCTCCCACCCCTTGATGGTTGTATCCAACTTAATTTTGATGGGGTTTCTAAGGGAAACCCTGACTCGACTGGTTTTAAAGGTACCCTTTGGGACTCCTTCGTGACTCCTCCGGCGACCCATGTGCAATATAGTCAAGCTCTTGTGGTGTAATGACAAACAATGTGGTGGAAATGACTAGACTTGAGGTGGGTATTAGCTTGGCTTCTCAGCTTTGTTGTGGAAGGATCAAAATAGTGGGATACTCACACCTTATTTTATATGGTCCAAATAATTATCAACAACATTGCTCCCCAGAAAGTGGATGGAAGCTGGTGCATAGAATCTCAACTCTCCTTCATCCAATAAACCCTAACCTCTTTTCATTATGTCATTACCAACCTCGTGTTTCGGGAGGGTAATAAAGTAGCAGATTGGTTGGCCAACCGTGGCGAGACCACTTTGCAGAGAGAATTTAGGACGAAATGGGTGGATATTAAATCGAAGGTTGATCTGGACCTTGGAGAACTTTAGTATTTTCAATCACTGTTAAAGATTGATCTTGAAGTCCCCGATGGGGGTGATTATTTAGGGGGTTAGTTGGTGGGGCCTTGGAACGTGGAGCCAGAAGGGCCTCCATGCGCCACTTATATGCAATGAATGGCCTTTGGACCCGTACCTTGCTTCGTGCAAGTTGTGTTTAATATCGCACAGGGACATGCAAGAGGTCGTTCACAGGCATTGGGTGACGAGGAGAGAGTGCCAGAGAGAACGAAGTGTGGTTTGTTTGCATCTTGGCTTAGGCTGTGGCTTGCGGCATCAGAACAGGACAAGATCGTCAAATGCGGTTGAGAGGGGAATTGGGACCTATATCAAGCATGGAAATTGGACACAGGTGAAGATTTTTTTGTCCGACATGAAGAATTATTTGGTTTCGGGCCCAGATTCTGTGGGTGGGGAGCAGATAAAGAGTTTTCCTTCGTCTGGCTCTATCTTTTGTTCAAGTAAGCTTCACTGGATTTTCATTTTGCTGGGGAGAGCAACTTCAAGTGTCCTTTTTGGGGTTGTATGAGCTCTGCATACCCCGAGACTTGTGGCGTGCCTTCCAACTTCTTTGTTGCCCGTGATTACGGTGTTGGTGCTCGGGACTTCAAGATCTTTCGTAATTGGCTAATGTTGTTCAACGACTCTGGTATAGTAAGTGGAGCTTTATTTTAGTACTGTCAATTCAGTATTTAGTGGTGTGTTTCTCTGGTCAGGCAATACGCTTCCCGTGGTGGTATTGTCGGTGGTGGTGGTGTTGGTTGTATGTCTCGAGAGCGAGGGCGTGCTCACAGGGGGGTTTCGGACCACATATGGATGAATGCGAGCAATATGGAGAGCCTAGCTCGGAATCTGAGTAGATTGAGAGCTACCACTCCGCTACGGATATGGCTCTGTTTCCAGATTGCTCCTTGAGCTATGTAGAAGCTCTGGTCACCTTGGATTCCATCGCCGAACGGAATATCATACAACTCAACATTGATACACAGAGGGAGCAGAGGTACGAGGACATGAACAAATTGGTTTGTTATATCAATGGCTTCCAACATATGTAGCACATTGATTACCATATGCATAAATGTGTTGCTCTCTTTTGTGCACCTCTCGCGTCTCCTCCCAAACCCCTTCCTTAATGTGTAATTCTGAGACATGTAATTTTGCTCTTTTTGTGCTGGCAATAACCAAAGACACTTGGAGTTTAGAGCAAGGCTTGTAAAAACTCTTAAGTCTGTGACATTGTATTTTGTTGTAGTAGTGATGTATTTTGTTGACACATATGTGACATTGTATTTTGTTGTAGTAGTGATGTATTTGGTTGACAGATATGTTATAATATAATGAGTGTTTTAAAAAAAAAAAAGAAAAAAAAAAAGAGAAGGGTGAGAGATGGCATGAGAGTTCCTTTAAAACAAAAAGTTTGAACGAAGGAAATTTATTGAAAACCAAAACATTTCTTTGCATGAGAGGAAAAAAACGCATATTTTTTTTCGAGAGAAAAAAATATGGTGTTCAAAAGGCGTGCAATTTAACAACAGGAGAGACAAAAAATTACCAGTCAGAAATAGATATTAAAAAAAAAAAATGGCGAGATAAAATTAGTTCCATTGCCTAAAATATTCCCCGAGTTAAAAAATTAAGCATGTTAGAGGAGTAGAATTTACCTTTCAGATGGAAAATAGTAATAAAATTTTTTATGTTGGTGAAAGACATTTCTTTTAGAGTGGAAGCCTTTTTTTGCGGGAACAAAAACTTCCGGTTTTTTTCCCGAGCTTGGGAAAA
The DNA here is from genome assembly GCA_000404065.3 of Pinus taeda. NCBI lineage: Eukaryota > Viridiplantae > Streptophyta > Pinopsida > Pinales > Pinaceae > Pinus > Pinus taeda. The sequence continues at coordinate 68,548 of APFE030546901.1, forward strand.
ATGTAGCAATTGAGACAAAAAAAAATTAGTAGTTGGAAATATATATTAAAAAAATGAAATAGAAACTGGTAAAATTTTTTAGCGTGATTACCCCAAAAATTAAAATAGAATTTAACGACAGTAGATACAAAAAATTACCAATTGGAAATAGATATTCAACAAAAGGGAAAAAAATATTGGTGAGATAAAATTAGTTCCATTGCCTAAAATATTTCATGTGAGGTAAAAAATTAAGCGTGTTATAGGGGTAGAATTTACCTTTCAGTCGGAACACAGTGATAAAAAAATTTATGACAATGAAAGACATTTATTTTAGAGGCGAAACCTTTCTTTTGGGGGCAACAAAAACTAGTGATTTTATTTCCCCAGCTTGGAAAAAAAATGTAGGAATAGAGACAAAAAGATTTAGCAGTTGGAAATAGATATTAATACATAAATGAAATAGAAATTAGTAAAAAAATTGAATTGATTACCCCAAAAAATTGTCGTTGGTTAAAAACATTTAGGCAAGCAGAGGAGTAAAAAACTTCCAGAGTTATTGTTCCAAACTTGGGAAAAATTTGAACATTAGTTTTCATTTTGCAAAAAAAATTTCTCTCTAACATTTTGCTTTCGAGGAAATTAAAGAACATTCATAAAATAATTTCATGGGACCAGAAATCAGATAGGGGAAATAACATTTCAAAGTAAAATTTTCTCTTTGCGGCAAGGGCAACAATAGATGGCTTGAGTGTTCTTTAAAAAAATTCAATAATCCTGCATGACACAGAAAATTTAAGATAAACGCTTTTTTAAAAACCAAAATAAGGTCTGTGATCTTCGACATGCAAGTAGTCGAAAGAAATCGAAAGAAACAAACACTATGTTTCTAGAAGAAAATAACCCTAACCACGCAAACCATAGCACCAACAAACCCCAAGTATGGAAACCATAAGGAGAAAGCGCCCATGCGGAGAAATGACGAGGATACAACCCTAACTTGTAAACCTGTGGCAAGAGACGGTGAGGAGGAAACTGAAAAATCCAACCCTTGAGCTACGAACCCAAGCTCTTCAAAGTAGCCAACGCAAATGTAGAAAAACATGGTAGGCGACATATAATATGGCAGCGGTCCAGTAACATTGAGATTCGTGTCGCCTGCCCCGTTTCTCCTCTGTAAAAAAGACTAAAAGGCAAATCCATTGGAGGTCAGGGAAGGTGCGACATGTTTACCTCCTCTGTGCCGTAGGAGAGAAGCTGGAACAATGTCCATAGGAGGCGAAATCATGGCAGTGTTTGGTGAGGGGCGAAAAAACCTTGGTTGTTTCATGTGAAGGCAGTGCCCTGGAACGACAGAGCTCAACAACAACGCGGGTTGCATGTAGGGAGACCCTGCCCCTTGTTGGATGAGCTACTTTATCTGCTCAGGAAAACGACGCAAATGAGACAAGGGGGTGGAGAGGGTGAGCGTGGTAGGAAGGTCAACAGGGGAGCGGAAAGCTAGATCAGAGGGTGGAAAGGTAGATGATGGATGCGTGGGAAGGGACGGGTAGAGGGATGGACTAGGGGCACGTTTCAGTCTAGAAACTTCAATATAAATAATATTTAAAATGTGTGTTTTTTTTTTTTAAATTGATTGAAAATATTTATTGTGATATTTAATTTAATTATTGTGTTTTTTAATATTAGAAACAAAAATGAAATAATTTTTTTATAAAATTAAATAAAAATTATATATATGTTGCCAAATTAACTAGGAGCATCAAATTCTACAGACGGTTTGATTAGAATCATCACCCAAAATGAACCTGGAAGCACTTTCCAACAAACTGGAAACATGTATCGTGGACAAACCTATTTCCCATCATATGGTGATCCACTTGCACCTCAAATTTCACCCAACACGGGATATTAGCCTAATCAACTTAGTCTCTCTCAGTGCTAACATTTAGGGTAACCAACATCCTCCCAGGGAGGGTGGCCAGTACCTGCCATGTGTCGTAGATGAACTTCCCCTAACCCGAGACAAGGGAACCCTTACTATCCTTTTCCAACACTCCAACAAACCAACCCAAAGGCTCAACCTAGCCGACGTCAATTTTGTGTAGCCTTCTTTCCCACAACAATGACAATTATTTAAACAGTTGAGAACAACAAACCCTTCAAATGTCAATAAGAATAAAGGAAAGAACAAACAAAAAGGGGGACCTAGGGGGTAACAACCAAAACCAACCTCTATGGACATCGGATAGGGGCAATCCCCCTAAAAAAAAAAAGAACTAGTGTCAAAACAATAACAACCCACAAAGTTAGAGTAAGAATAATAGAATAAGGACAAACCAACAACCTAAAGTCATTCATAATCCTTTCCCATACTAGGGAGTTGTGTGAACCCAACACGAGCAGCCCCCACCAGTGTATCAAAACCCAACCGAGGATAGTTTTAGAAGCCCAACCAATCGTGACATTCTCATGGTCAGAGAAGATGTTCTCCTACAAACACGAAACTAGGATTATGAAACCCCTCCAAAAACCAATCCTTGCACATCCACTGATGCTACAGCCATGCCACCTTTGACATTGACTCTGACCTGTTGTAGAAACCATCTGACGAATGATCGAAATGTTACTATGTCGTGTAAGGCATAATTCAAAAGCAGCTCACAACTACAACATTGTTAATGATCTACCTAAATTTGCATTAGCTATGTTAGCATTGGAGGTTTTGAAAACTTGCCAAACCCAAAGGAAAGCGCATCTTTCCATATTAGGTACAATTGACCTTACCGATTTGCATTTGATGGCATTTGATTTGGATAATACTACAACATGACTCCCATCTCTAGTTTCTTTCTAGATCCCTGTCACTATTTGGAACATCACCATCCATTAGTGCATTGTGAGTCATGGTATTTATGGAAACCTTTTCTCCATTGCTACTTACCCCTCTTACAACCAGTGAAACATTGTTGATTGATTATCCTACTATTCAAACTATGTGTAGTTTAATAATCCCATTTATACCTATTATGGGTGGTGTTCAACATTTTCATGTCCCTACTTTTTTCATATCATCTCCTTGACCTTCGGTTATCACCCATTTGGGTTCTATTAGTTCGACTACCTTCAACAATCTGTTTGGTTGGAACCCTCTTCTTAGTTGTAACCCCTATCGTTTCCAATTGGGGCAATGTTTTTGGTATGCACATACCTACTAGGGGAATTCTTGACCCTATACCTCTTGTGGTACAATCAAGTCCTTTGTTGATTGATATTTTTTCTTTCGGTGGTGGTCCCATGCATCATGTGCCTTATGTGCCCAGTGGTGTTCCTTTTCTAGGACCCGTTGCATATCCTTGGGGCCTCCTTGTTCAACCGTCATTGTCTTTTCGAGGAAAATTTTATCCTAGGCCAATACGGTGACACCAACACTCCTTGCTACTCCGAGAGTGGATGAGGTGCCTTAGACAATTTACTGCGTCTTTAAGGAAGAAGCCCCACAGAAAATTCACCCATGTGCTTTCCATTGTCATACCTCTCTCCCTATGTAAGTCTCCACCAGGGAAGCGAAGCAGATGAAAAGAATTCCCCCAAAATCAATTCCTTTCAATGCAAGAAGCCATTCGTGTATGCAAGCACTTGTGTATATGCATATAGATATGCAAACAAATATAAATAATCAACTTTCATAAATGCACTTTTGAAATTTGGGTGACTCTTGTAAGCACATATATATAACGACATGCATATCTAGACAATATAGGAAAATATTTATAAAAGCTTATGGGAAAGTGGGATGAAATTATGGAACTCGACGCGCGATACCCGTAAGCTATTATAGAATTTTCTACAAAATATCTAACATGGACATAAATTGAAGGGGATCAAGTTGCTATTATTCCTTATAGTCAACCAAAAGATTTTATAAATGAAGAGAAATGAGATGAAGATGCTCCCACTCAATTTGTTGTTAATACAATTCGATCTTAAGAAGTGGAGGATGTTGTATGTGCTCGCATTAAGACATATATGAAATATGACATGTGAGTCTATATTTTTTCAATTAATCAGATATATCTTATTCAAATTCAAATGAAGTCGAAATGTGTAGACATGTTTTCTAATTTCTTATCACCCCTCTTCTTTAGTTATTGGTGTGCATATGGTCCTGGGTCAACATGTAGATAAAGACGTGATGAAAATATAAAGAATGCAAGAGGATCAACAACAACAAAAAACTGCATTCCACGTGAAAGTGTAAACGTTAGTTGTAGATGTTACTCCATCTTGCACCATCTTTATGTGCTTCTAAATGATGTTATTATAACATACAATGAGTGTAAATATTTTGATCAATCTAGTGTTTACTTTTAGGGGAAGAGTCCTATGGGTAGAACTCAAATGTTCAAGTATGTGCCACATATATCCTTGGATTTACGAGCTAGTTTGAAAAGGATGGTTGAAGATGGTTTTAATGTCACAATGGTTTGGGACAAATTAATCTCTAATGTGGAGAACCAACCTGGCGAGTTATTCATAGGGGTGGATCAAGACACTTTAATGACAAGGATGGATATTTCTAACATTTACAATAATATTAGACAAAAAATTATATATGAAGGATAAGAAGTGTATAGTGTTAGTACAATTAGTTTCGAGATAGTTTTTTTTTTTCTATAAAAAAATAGGATATTGTGCAAAAAATACAATTTATTATAGGCATACAAACACATATTCCATGATGGTGACACATTCACAAAACAATGTTATGTTAATGGATTCTACATTTATTACAAATATGTATAGGGTGTGTACAGGGAAAATTTTAAGGATAAAAAATTATTTTGAAGTTTAAAAACATTGGCGAATCTCACTATTCCCTAATATGAAAAATACAAAATGTTTATTGATATATTTGTAAATTATTCAAATTTATAATGGTTTTATATATAGTATCTATATAATGTTGGCGATTTTTAAGGTAAATTAATTTTATATTGTAAAATTTGGGTCAATCATTTTTATAAAATATGGAAATTAGCGAAACATGTTTGTGGAAGAATCATGGAAAATAGGCCGACCTGTGAATATTAGCCCCTAAAATTTTCCATGGGTGAATATTATCACTCTTGATTTCTAGAGCGTTAAAACGATTTTTTTTGTTGTTGAACATAATACTTACGATTATGTGATTTGAATGTAGTAACAACTTTATACCTTGATGGTATTGGACAAACATTGTATTCGACAAACATGTAATGTTGTCCTTGTGGCTTGGGTGATTTCTTCATGCAATACCGTAAATGATATTAAAAGATGGTTGGGAGCTTTATTTGCAATGAGAATGAAAGGCAATCCACATTGAACACTGGGTGTAGGTCAAGGAATGGTGGAATGCTAAGCTTGAAATAATTTTCCCCTGCAACCTTAGTGATGGGGTAAGGACCATATCGGAGTAGGTGAAGCTCACGGTGGGGTCCAGCGAGGCGCTCCTTCTGCCAATGTAACCAAACTTTGTCGCCCACCTAGAACTTGTGTGGCACTTGATGCTGATCATGACGTTGCTTGTACTTAGCATTGGCTTTGTCCAATATGTCATGTACTTGCTGGTGGATGTGTTGAATTCTCTAAATGAAGTTTTTAGCCTTGTCAACTTCATATTGGACATGAGTCGAATATGTTGGAGTAGCCGTAGATTGTATGGCACATCAATGGGACATAGTGAATGGAATCCCAATTGCACTTGGAAAGGGCTATGACCAATTGTGCTATGGAGAGCTCTGTTGTAGTTGTGCTGGACATAAAGGAGGCTTTCATTCCATGTGCGTAGATGCTTCAAGTTGTACATGCGCAAAATGTGTAACATCGTCTTGTTGACGACCTTTGTTTGACCATTAGTTTGGGGGTGGAAAGTCGTGGAATTAGTGAGCTTGGTATTGACATCGAAGAGAAACTTGAACAAAATGTACTTAGGATATTGTTTCTTGATATGAGATAATGGACTGTAGTATCCCAAAGTGTAGCCACACCCATTCAAAGAAGAGCTTAGTAGTGGCTTCTGTTGTGATAGTCTTCTTGTAAGGCGTCAGAATGGCCATCTTAGAGAATTTGTCGACGACTATGAAATCACAGTCGTTGGCAACCATGCCTAGTAGAAGGAAGGCCCAACATGTAATCCATGGACATGTATTCCCAAGGTAGAATAGGAGTAGGCAGAGGAGTATATACACCTTTCTTCTTGATGGTTAGTTTGGGAATGGTGCAGGCAGTGTAGGATCTGATGTACTTCCCAACATCATGTCGGAGGCTCAGCCAATAAAAATACTTATGTAGCACTACCAATGTTTTGTCTACCCTGAAATATCCAGCAAACCCTTTGTAATGTCCTCCCAAATCATCTTGGCATGCCTGCTTGAAGGAACATAGAGGTGTCCCAGGTCGCATAACAGTGCATATTGGAGGCGAAAATTTGGAATTTGTTTGCCTTCTAGGAGCATTTGGTATGTGTTGTTGATTTCTGAATCGCTCTTGTAAATATGCGACCACCCGCAGTGTTGTTCCCACCAGAGTCAAGCACATTAGTTAGCTCCATGATTGATGGTCAACTGAGGAAGTCTACAATGTTGTTGGTGCTTCTCTTCTTGTACTTAATGTTCAAATGGAATTGTTGCAGGTATGTGGACCATTTCTGATGGCGATCGTTCTACAATTTCCCTCGTGTCTGTATGCACTACAGGGGTCGTTAGTTTGTGTGTGAACGTTTCCATCCCCATAATGTAATGCTTCCATTGTCGGCAGGCTTGCACAATGGAGTACATTTCTTTGTTATAGGTGGGATATATTCAGAGTATGTCTGAAAGTGTCTCACTATGATATGCCATTGCATGCCCCTGCTGAGTAAGCATTGCACCAATAGCATAATAAGAGGAATTTATCTCGATCTCAAATGGTTGTTGCAGGTAACGTGAACCCCAACACAAACTTGCGGTAGAAGTTGGCAAGGCCCAAAAAGTTGCAGGAGCATATGGTATGTGTTGTTGATTTCTGGTCAACTGAGGAAGTCTACAATGTTGTTGGTGCTTCTCTTCTTGTACTTAATGTTCAAATGTAATTGTTGCAGGTATGTGGACCATTTCTGATGGTGATCGTTCTACAACTTCCCTTTTGTCTTTATACACTACGGGGGTCGTTAGTTTGTGTGTATGAACGTTTCCATCCCCATAATGTAACGCTTCCATTGTTAGCAGGCTTGCACAATGGAATACATCTCTTTGTCATAGGTGGGATACATTCAGACTATGTCTGAAAGTCTCTCACTATGATATGCCACTGGATGCCCCTTCTGAGTAAGAACTGCACCAATAACATAATCAGAGGAATTTGTCTCGATCTCAAATGGTTGTTGCAGGTAATGTGAACCCCAACACAAACTTGCGGTAGAAGTTGGCAAGGCCCAAAAAGTTGCAGGGCTATGTTAGAGTGGTTAGGGGTGGCCAATCTCGAATGGCTTGTAACTTTGCTGAGTCCACATACACACCCCGCTCATCAATATTGTACCCCAGATATTGAACCCGAGTCACATACCAAAAGTGAATTTCTCCAAATTGGTGCACAACTTGTGTTGCGGCAGGGTTTGGAGGACCTGTCAAATATGGTGGAGGTGCTCTTCCCAACTATGGTTGAAGATTAGAATTTCATCCAAATACAACACCACGAATGAGTTGGGGAAGGGTCGGAAGATGTCGTCCATCAACCTCATGAAGGTTGCAAGGGAATTTGTTAGCCTGAAAGGCATGATTAGCAATTTGAAAAGGCCCTGCTTGAATCTGAAAGCAGTGTTCCACACTTTGGTGGGTTCGATCAGTACTAATAAACATAATTAAACATTAAAATCATTTTTAATATTAAATATTGAAGAGTGAAACATTTAAATATTACAAATACTGCGAATTTAAATACTTAAACCTTATAATTAAATAAAATTATTATTTAAATATATAAAAATAAATAATAAATATTACAAATATTAAATAATCAAGATTCAATTGTTTAAACAATAAATGTCTAAAAATTTAGCATTAAGTTTGTGATGACCATTTAAAGGAAAGAATTGGTAGCTTCCTACATCTATAGAATTAAGCCTTGAAAATTTGTTGTTTGAGTGATAAAGATTGGCAAATTGATTAGGTCAATGGAACAAGCTGTTAGAGGATTGTTTTGCTCCAATATTTTCAATTCATTTAGTGAACCAAGCTACGAGGCAGAGAACCCATGAATTGATTTTAGTCTTTAGTCCATTAGAGCAACCTGAGGCAATAAACCGATCTAAGAAGGTAAGCAGCTAGAAAAATGTATTATAAGGAGTGAGATTCACACAATAATCCAACATATCCCTCGTACAATGCATTCAACCTTTGTAGTTAATGGAGTACATTACATACAAATCAACCTAAGGAAATATTTTTTGTTTATTTTTTTTGACGAAGTATAGTTGCATGTCAAAAGAAACTCTTAGATAAAAATAATGTTAAAAAAGAAAAAGGACAATAGGACAATAACAAGATAACACAACATTTTTAAATCGTAACTTGAGACCATGAATTTTGAGCCAATCTTCACGGGAGACCATGTTTCTGAGCTATCTTAATGGATAGGCCAATACCAAAACAGTGTGGTAGGGTGTTTCGTTTCGTGTCAACTATTTTCAAATATGGTATTATGTGAGTCTTATTGGGTCAGCAACGTTGGACCCAAGATGGGTTGGGCCTCCAACAATAGTGGTCGATCGAATTCTTACAATTGGATTTTAATGTGTTTTTTTTTTGTACCTTCCAATTTGTGTGGGAACACTCATTATTACTCAATTTTTCTTTTTTCTTTCCTATTTTTGTCCTCTTAGAAAGGAGTAATTCAAAAGGAAAAATATAGGAAAATATTTGTTGTATGTTAAAAATGTAGTGTTTTTAGTTAGCATCTATATAGGTATTTGTGAGTGAGAAGGTGGGTGGGGAATGCATAAGGGATATAAAATATATAATAAATTATGTGATGTGGTTTTTTCTACCACCTCCCAATTTGTGTTGAAATACCTATTATTATTCAAAATTTTACTTGGAGCTTTCTTTTTCTTTGCCATTTTCACTACTAAAAACCCACCTTACTCACTAGTTCATGCATTGATTTGCTTCAATGTTATGACATATGAATGGCAACATTTGAGTGTAGATAAGGGGCATTGTGTGAGTAGTTGTCTTGCGTTAGAAGGAAAAGGGGCTTTGTGGGCTTAGTTACCATGTTCCATATGAAAACCTAAGCAACCAAATCTAGTTTAAGTTTTACCTTCATCAAGTAAAGGCAAAGTTAGTTTCTCATTTTAACAACGCTTTGTCAAAGGTTTTTTATAAAATGAAAGTTAGAATTTGCATAAATGTGAGTGGATAGCAGTCAAACACCTAGAAAAGATCACTCAACTTTGCACATGGTAGGACCTTTCCAATAGCTTATAGTTATAAGTAGTCCACAGGATCCATTCTAATCTAAGATTGTATAGTTAAATTTGCTCGCAAAAGCATAAAGCATCGGCCAAATCTAAGGAATTGGTATAGTGGATTTGTGAAAAACCGAGTGAACAACAAACATGGCTACTACCTTTTCGAACTCCAAAGATTAGGGTGAACTCTATATGTTAATTATATATCATACGAAAATTGAAGTGCCTCAGTTTTTAAATCTAAATTAGATGGAATTTGTCTTGTCCACAAAGTAGTTTAAATAGAGATCCAAATATGTAAGAATTGGTAGCTTCCTCAAATTTTGTTATTTCAGTGGTAGATATTTGTAAATTGTTTCCATAATATATGCCAATGAACAATATGTTGGAGGATTGTTTTGCTCCAATATTCAATTTTTTCAATTCATTTAGTGAACTAGGCTATGAGACAGAGGGCCCATGAATTGATTTTAACCTTCCATCCATTAGAACAATTTGAGTAGACAACTCGATCTCCAAAGGAATACTGCTAGAAAAATGGTTTACAAGGAGTTCAATCCATTCCTTACCATTTTCACGAATCCAAAGTTTTGTAGGGAATATGTCCCTTGCACAATGTATTATTCAACCTTTGTGGCAAATGAATCACATTGCATTTTAATTAACCAAAGGAAGTATCCCTTTTGCTAACAAAATAAGATTAAAATAATGGAAAAAGAGAACAATAACAATATATTTTTTTTCAATCTTAACGCGAGCTAGCTTATTGGATTGGTCTTTAGGCTAAGACTAGGACCAGTAAGGTTTTTCTTTTTCGAGTCAACCATTTTCAAAGATGGTATTGTGTTTTATTGGGTTTTTCATAACTTTGGTTGGTCCTTGTTGGTCCTCGAAGGAGGATTATAAATGATGTTTGTCCTTGTATAGAAAGAAAAATGAGGTTATAAAGAATTTTGATGCTTTTGAAATTACATTTTTAATGGTGTTATAATGTTTATTTATAAAGAGTAATTAAAAAAGCAATAATATAGGAAAATATATGTTGTATGGTAAAAAGTTTTAGCGTTTTTAGTGTTTAGTATTTAAACAGGTATTTGTGGGTGGTGGGTAGCCAATGAATAAGCCATATAAAACATGTAATATTATTTGACATTTTTTTTAAAAAACCGAAACTTTATTGAGTGTCCTTTTTTCTTCTTTTCTCTTTGCCGACTTAATTATTGAAAACCCACCATTCTCATTGGTCCATTGCGTTGATTTGTTCCAAAGCTATGACACAAGAATAACAACAACTTAGTGTGAACAAGGGGTCAATTGTTGTTAGCAAACCACAAATGACCAACCACATCATTAAGATTCTCCCCTCTTCATTGATAACCCTAGCATTGAGGTAATGATTCTCTTTAAAATATTTTGAGTTCTTATTACTATCTTGATTGAATTTTTTTTTAAATGAAGGATGTTTCAACCTATTGTTGTTTTAATAAAATAGGCAAATACAGATGGTATTGTGTGGGTCTTTTTTTTTTCTTACTCTTTTCTCCAATAGATAACTAATATGGTTAGTTGGATAGGCTAAAAATAAGGTCCACCCATTGGGAATTTCTCGCTCAAAAAGTCATGAGAGATAAATCCCTCTTAAGACTACTTGACTAGATTTAACTATTATTCCCTCACGTTTATGCACTTGACGAAAAATCTTATTGGTTGTACCTTCTTTGACCTTTGTCATTTCACTAAAAGGCTTCTTTGACCTCAAAAAATTAGTTGATGGGCTTGACCTCGTTCCTCCCATTCCTTGTATAAATCCGTTGAATGTTAATTGGATGGTTGAGAAGCAAATATACTACGTTGATTGAGTTGGGGGTCAATGTCATTCATCCACTCAATTAGGTGGATGGGTTCATTTATAAGTTGTTGAAGCGACGCCATGAAAATCACCCAAGCATAGAAAGAAGTATCAATTCCAATGTTTTATCCCCTTGTCATCTCTTAGCTCGAGTGACATCGCCAATATAAAATTGCCTCTAACCTATCATATAGAGAAGAATTTTAACCTTTCTAATCACGAATAAGATATCATTTATTATTTCCCCTTTTTGAGCTTTATTCAATAGCTTGGGTGATATCATAACAATACTATAGCTATCATTTCCAAATGGACGTTGACCAAACTTACCATTGGAAAGAAAGAGCGACCATATTGGCATGTTCAAGCCCTCATCATAGATGATGCTACTTCCGAAATTGAAGCATTAAAATGATGCGTTTATTATTTTTACGAGAGACAAAAAAATATTGTTAATGTATCTCCTCTCTAAAAATTATGTTATTCTAGGTCTTCAATCAATTCTATAATATTATTATCTGTGTGGCATGTCTTGCGTGCATGGTTGGAGAATGTTAGAAATAAAGTTCAAGTAAGGGAAATCGCAATCCAAATTTTTTGTGCTTTGAGATAAATTATGTGCACATGTCCAGAAGATGAATTTGTAAGAAAGACATTTGAAAAGTTCTTTTAAGAACTCAGTGAACATAAAGAGTTTTTGGAATATTTTAAAACCACTTGGTTAGTCAACAACAAAATATGCAAGTTTCTTGTAAGTGGCTTTAATGACTCTATTTTCATGTCATATGTATGGTTTTTAATGCATAACTAATAAATTTATTTTTACAGATATGTGAGCAAAAGCATACATAATTTTTCCACACTCCAACCAAGAATCAAACAATGCAATTGAATCTTACCATTGGTATATCAAGGAAATGTACCTAAGTGAGAATAGCAATGCATGATATAGATGGGTTGATTGGTTAATTTATGTGTTGTTAACAAAGGTTGTATAATATTACAATCATATGCAACATTTAAAAGAGGTTGGTTTTGTACGACCCAGAAAAATTGAGGATCAATTGAATTCTTTCAAGTGTAGAGTTAACCAAATCTCAAATGAAGATTGTGTATGAAACATTCAAAAGAAGTTGGTTTTGTACGACCCAGAAAAATTGAGGAACAATTGAATTCATTCAAGTATAGAGCTAACCAAATCTCAAATGAAGATTGTGTGCCCGACGAAAAGGTAACGATGATTATTGGGTTCATAACCAAAATAAGAATACCGATGATATTTGGTATAATGTAATTTTTGTAGCAATTTCAATTTGGAAATGCACTTGGGAGTGCTAAAAATAACTTGTAGACCCATTATCCATTTTGTAGAAAAGAAAAATTTATTTTGGGAATGAAGATCCATTTTGTAGAAAAGAAAAATTTATAGTTGAACCAATTTTGAATACAAATACATGAATTTGGACTTGTTTATATGAGAATGTTTTAATTGACTTTTAAATTCATGATGTGGATTTGATGTTATATTCTATTAATGTTACATTATTTTTTATAGATGTAGTGAGAATGAATTTATTTATTTTTATATACAAATTATCAAATCTGCAAGCTGAGTTACTTATATATTTATATCTTATTGGATGTTGCATGCATGGACTAATATATCATTACCATGAAAATTTGTGTAGTCATAATAATAGATTATGTACATGAAAAAAGACTAATGTTTTAGAGTACAATATACATGTCTTATAATAAAATTTGCAAAAATAGATAAAGATTTGAGCTTTTACCATTTCAATAGTAACATTTAAGGATGGAAATTTATTTGGGAAGTTGCTCAAATATTATTTGAAGTACAATATACATGTCTTATAATTAAATTTGCAAAAATAGATAAAGATTTGAGTTTTTACCATTTCAATACTAACATTTAAGAATGAGAATTTATTTGGGAAGTTGCTCAAATATTATTTTAGTAACATTTAAGGATGGAAATTTATTTGGGAAGTTGCTCAAATATTATTTAAAGTACAATATACATGTTTTATAATAAAATTTGCAAAAATAGATAGAGATTTGAGTTTTTACCATTTCAATACTAACATTTAAGAAT
>APFE030546901.1:91554-122996 GCA_000404065.3 Pinus taeda
ATGGATGGTGAGAATACAAAAAATAAATATGCATGCATAGTGAAAGTGCACCAAAGAAAATGTACACATGTAAAAACACAAAAAAATTCTTTTATTTATCTATGGTGGGAATAAGAGAGTAAGAACCCAAAAAGTATGGATGGTGAGAATACAAAAAATAAATATGCATGCATAGTGAGAGTGCACCAAAGAAAATGTACACATGTAAAAACACAAAACATGCATGGTAAGTGGTAGCTCTAGAATTTTTTTGATTTTTTTCTTTCAAACTTGTGGATAAATATAATGGTGAGTGTTGTAATTGTGATAAGAAACAAAAGGGGTTCCTCTAGAAGGTTTTGTCACTCATAACACAAACTATATTAACACAAAATCAAATTGAATTGCTCCAACTTTTATTATAAATAATTTATTTATTTATTATTGTTAACTTTTTTGTATATTTCAAATTTATTGATGTACTTATTTTGCCTTAATTGTTAATGCAACAACTAACAATTAACACAATTATATCATGCAAATACAAACAAGTTATCCTGGAGTATCAAGCACATCATCTTTAAATATCGAACATGTCATCTTTAAATATCTAACAAATCATCCTTATTGAATTACCATAATAAAAAGATAATCGTAAGATTTTATATCTTGATCTTTTATCAATTTTCATAAGCCATAAGTATGTTATTATGCAAGTAATTATGACAAAACTAAGTTGTTTTCTAAGAGCAAACTAAGTTTTTCATCTCCCATTATTTTGTTCCAATACTAAGTTAAATATATGATCAATATCGTCTCCAAAAGATTTATATGAAAGAAATATACAATCATGTACAAAATAAAGATGGTATACACTAACTAAATCATAGTTTCAGAAATAACCTTATATTAAATTTTCCTAAAACAATATAAATTTAAAATATTTTTTTTTAAGGCAAACCAATTTATATAGGACAGTTCTAATTTGGTGGCAAGACAATTTTAATTAGGTTTAAAAAAAAACAAAAAAACAAAAAATTCAAAATAAAGTGTATGAAAAATTAGGAGAGAAAAAAAACATCAAATAATTTAATTCGAAATTTATTAAAGGGTAGCTAGTTAAATCGAAGGTATACAAAAAAAACTAATAAATCAATATTAGATTATTTAAATTAAACTAAATATTATCTAATTTATTTTATTATTGTAATTAATTTTCAATTATTAAAATTAGTTTTTAAATAATGTAATGATTGTTGATTTTCTTTCATATTAATATTTTATTTAAAAAAAAAGCTTTCTATTGATAATAAGAGAAAGTACATTGACAGAGAGGAAATCTCACTAATCACTTGTGAAAGATAAATCAACAACCAAGAACTGTATCTAATGCATTTGATCTCTAATATGTAATAGGATACATTATAGAGAGATGAAAACTGTAGAGAGTTGCCTAGTTACAATGATCATAAAATAGAGGTATTTGGCACAAAAAGGGAACATAGTGCAAGTTGTACAATAAAATCCCAGAAGTTAGATCAAAATATACCTCGACCTATGATAAGTTCCAGAGGCAAAAAACTTGAATTTTATCTTAGAAGTGTTCAAGTTGCATCCTTCCTTGGAGAGGTGATCCACTTCACCATTTTCACTCCAATAAATGAGTGTTATGGAGATGGAGTGGAACTCCATGAGCAGGGTTTTGATTATGAGTTTTTGGGTGTTGAGGTTAGGAAAGTCTAGGGAGCCTCGGTCATTTGCCCAGTTGATGATAGATTTGGAGTCTCCAAAAACTATGAAAACTCTAATGTCAAGCCAAGAAGCATAGTGTAGGACCCCCCAAATAGCTAGTAATTCAACACACGTATTAGTTCCAATTCCACAGTGCCTAAATGGATGGCCATGCCACAACCACAAATGTCAAAAGAGGAGGCCCTATCAAAGAAGTCGACTAGGGAAGAGGGCCAGATGTTTCGAGGAGGAGAGGGATATTTAGAGACCGATGACTTAAATGGAGAGTACTGAAGATAGAAAGAGAAGATTTTGCAACTAGTTTTCAAGATGTCGGGATTCATATGCTTAAAGATGAGAGAATTTCTAGATCACTTAATCCCTCAGATGATAAAGAAGGCTAGCGTTTTGTGTTGAGGGTGATCCACAGTGCAACTGCCAAGACAAGAGACAATGTCAAATGAGTCCCAGTCTGTAGGGGAGTTTGTCAGTTGTAGTGCATGTGTCCAGATAGAAGAGGCAAATGGGCAATGGAGGAAGAGGTGGTTGGTGTCCTCTCCAGCTGATAAGAAAAGGAATCATATTCTCGGGCACTAGTAGCCTCTCTTGCAGAGTATTGCCTAGGTTATAATCTGGTTGTGTGCCACCAACCAGGGGAAACACTTGATTTTGAGAGAAAAATTCCATTTCCAACACTGAGCCAATGAAGAGAGGAGTGATATATTCCTTGAAGGTTGGAAGATTATTTGATATGCTTGAATTACAATTACCTTTCTCTGTTCTGAGCCACTAAACTAGATAAACTTGTCTGCTTTTGTGGATAGCACAATCCCAGAGAGTTTAAGATCTGAAATGTATGTTGACCATTCCCGAATCAGAGGGACTAAAATTTCTAGCTCTGTAGTGCCTTTCCAATGCGTATTTGTAGGAGAGGAGAGATATTCATTTTCTATGTCATTCATCACAAAAGACATTGATTTTGCAAAAAAATAATGAGAGGAGGGGATAATATATGTGGACCTGTTAAGCTTGAGAGGGGGTCCAAGCCAATCTTTGTAGTGGATCCCATATCAACATCCCATTTTAGGTTCCCAAAAGACCAGTGCTTAGTGAGTAGGGGGTTGCACCACGAAATCGAGTAGTTGGGGGGTCTAGAGCACCAACACGAAGCTATTTGATGAGATCTTTGTTCTAGAGGTATTTTGACTTGATAATTTGGTTCCATAGGCCATCATTGCAAAAATACTCTCCAAAGGTTTTTAAGAAGCAAAGCCAAGTTGGAAGAGGTTTTGTCTAAGAGTCCCCAACAACCTTTTTTGATCGTAAGGTTGAGGATCTCCAAATTGGAAAGAGGAAATTCATGTTTCGGTTGTGTGCCAACCCATATGAAACTTGAGATACTGGTGTTTATATTGCAAACAACTCCTTTTGGAGGTCTGAATATGTGCATCCAGTAGATGGGAATGTTGTGTAGTACAAACTTGATAAGAATGAGATGCCCTCCCAAAGAGATCCAATGATGAGACCACCTTTTTAGTCGCTTACCAATTTTGTTAAGAAGCCAATCCCAATCCTTGCTTTTATATCCATCTGGCTTTAGGAGGAAGCCCAAGTAAGTGAAACCATTATCCAAGTGAGTGACTTTTACCCCCGAAGATATTGCCAATCTCCTTGGTCCGGTCTGCATCAGGTTCACTGGAGATTAGATTGGACTTTAATTGGTTCGTGAGAAGGCCCGAGGTGAGTCCAAAATCAGAGAGGGTATTGAAGAGAACCTTCCATTCAAAAGAGTTTGATTTTCCAATTGTAATCAGTTTGTCCACAAACATTAGATGGGATAGGGAGACTCTATGAATGATTCTGCATCCATATATGACACCATCATCATGAGCATGAGCGAGTTTTCTAGACAAACCATCAATAATGATGAGAAACAATAAAGGAGACAAATTGCAACCCTTTCTGAGTCCTATGGAGATTGTGAAAAAGTATGCGAGTGAGTCATTTATTATTATTGCAAAGAAGGTAGTCTTGATGCATGCCTTTATCCAATTTATCATAGTGAACTCGAGAAATTTTTTTTGGAGGATCATTTAGAGTAGTTCCCAATTGGCACAGTGAAAAGCCTTGGTAAGATCAATATTCATGAGGCAGGAATCTAGATGGTAGGTCTTGATAGAATGAATTCATTCCTGTGTGATTGCTACAACATCATGGATATGTCGATGCTATAGGAAGGCAAACTATTAAGCATAAATGTGTTTTGACAAAAACAAATTGAGTCGGTTCGCGATGGTTTTCAAGATCAGTTTGTAGATAGTGTTGCACAAAGAGATGGGATAATAATCAGAGAAGGTGCTAGAGTGAGGGACCTTTGGGATCAGGGTGATGAACATAGTGTTTGTAGCACCGGAGACCAAACCAAGGCTACGTGATTCCTCCACCATCTCAGTGAGATCAACAATCATGATCTCTTGAAAATGAATGAATAGTTGCATTGTCTAGCCATTTGGACATGGACTTTTTCCTTGGGAAATTTATTTTAAGATTGAAAGGACTTCATCTTGTGTAATGGGGTGGTCCATTTTCCTAATGTTCTCGAAGCTAGGTGAAAAAGGAAATAGGTCGCATGTTTCTTGCTGCTTGTTTAGTGGGACTTGTTCCTGGGAGCATAATATGTTGCAAAAGTGTCTCATTGCCTCCCTTTCGATTTCCTACTGTGTTGAAATTTGTTCACTTGATTCTGATTTGATGCTCGATATAGAGTTTCTTTGTTGCCTCATTTTGATCTGTTTATGGAAAAACCCGTTGTTCTTATCTCCTTCCTCGACCCACATAATATGACTATTTTGTTGCATTTCTTCACTATGTCTTATCAAGATTTATGATCTGCGAATCTGCAGTTGTAGGACATCTTGCTTTATGGGTTCAGAGAAGTAAGCTAGGTCAAAAGTGTCCTCCAGTTTTTTAACTTGATGTTAAATCTAGATTAACTATCTAGTCAGATCCCTTTTCTTCTTCTGAGCCCATCGTTTGACCCTTTCTTTTAGAGCTCTCAATTTACAATTGATCTTATCCATTTTCTGGGAGCCATGGTCTCCAAAAGGTGTCTTCCATAAGGTCTGGACAAGGACGATGAAGTCTGACTCCTTCAGCCATAAGTGCTTAAATTTGAAAGGTGGAGTTTTTTGTTGTTGTCCCCACAGATCATTTTAGAAAATGGGAAAATGATTTGAGATTTTGATTTAGAGGATTGTCAAATTCAATTCCTGTAATTTTTCGACAGTCAATTATTGTACATAGAATCAGTGAAGTTGTTTTGCAATTCCTTGTGGGCCCCATTGCCAATTTTTCCATGTGGGTCCAATAGGGTCTGGTTTGATGTCTTGGAGGCTTTTCTGATTGAATAATTTCTTGAAGAATGTCCTCCAACGAGTCAGGCCTATAGTGGGAACCCCATATTTCTGAAGAATCAGTGGAGAAGTTGAAATCCCCAACTAGCATCAATGAGTTGAGCTCAAGGAAACCATTTTGATCTATGTTGTTCCATAACACCTTTCTATTTGAGTAGGGTGCATATATATTGATGATTTGAAGCGGATTTTGGAGCCTCTTCAACCCCTCGTGATGAGTAAGCCTACTATTGTGTTGAAAGCCTTAAATTTATAGGTTTCTGGATTTCACATTGTGTTTATTCACCTAGATAATCTAGTTGGAGTGATTGCACATATATTCCAATTTGGACAATCATGCAGTAAGTATCCCCACATCATATCTTTGCTATTCATTGTTTCTTGTAGTAGAACAATATCAAGATTGTGAATGCCAATTAGGATTTTCAGGGATCGTCTTTTCAAGGATCTTCATTTTTGCTGACCCCAAATCCCTAACATTCAGTGATATTATGGTCATTATGGAAGGTCATGTTCGTGGGGATCTGCTCAAGGACCCGAGTTTTTGTGGTAATAAGATCCTAGTGACTAGTCTAGGAGGATGAAGGGGCACTGATTTATTCAAGGTTGACTGGAGACTATTGAAATTGTTCCAACGGATTGAATGGGGCAGCGGTGTAGTTTGATATTTTTGAGTTTGGGACCTTTCTTCCATCGAATGGTGACGTTTTTATGGGCAACACAATAGGGATGGGAGTCATCCAAATCAAAGAAAGATATTTTAATTGTTAGTGGTTCTAGAGAAAATTGTGTCTCTCGAACTAGGACTTCTAGCTCTGCGTCTTCTGAGAAAGGGGAGAATGTTCGACCAGAGGGAGCCCCAAATTTTATAGGGGAAGAGAAAAATTGATCGACAGGTGATTAAGTCATTGTTGGGGACACATATTTCCTTTCAAGATTCGTTATATGGGGGGGGGGGGGCATGGTATTGTGTTTGAGGGTGTTGATAGGGGCTTATGTATGATTGATGAGGAAGATTTGATGATTGGGTTACGACGTGTAATTGGGGGTATAGTTTGGGGGTTTGAGATAAAGCTATGGATGTTTTTCGAGATGATGCATGTAATAAAGGGTGTGGGGCAAGGGATTGTTAAAATGTTATTATTGGGGGAAGGTTGAGAGGAGTGATTGTTTAGTGGTGAGGCGGAGAGTGTAATGGGATTGCTTCTCAGAGGAGGGGATTTTGGATGGAGAGAGACATTTGAATTGATATTTGCAAAGGGGAGAGTATTCGTCCTATCATTTAGAATAGTGGAATGAGCTAGAATGTATGCTCATCTCCCAACAACATAGGTGGAGTCCAGATATCGGCCCGCTCTCGGGTGGCTATCTGCTCAGTGTATCATCAGAGGTCCCGTGCCATGACAACAGAGGCATCAGAATGGAATTGACCAATAATCTACAATTTTTATATATATATAATATATATATATATATATATAAATTTTTTTTTCTACGAGCATGGACCCCAATATAATTCAATTTATGCAAGAAGTCCCCAGAAATTTCTGCTAATTTTTAGATTTTTAGTTTTTAACTAATATGTTGAGAAACTTGACGCCATGCTAAACATCTTCAAAATCTGCAGTTTTTCATATTGGTTCAATTCAAAAAATTCTAGTAATTATGATGTGCATTAGTTGGTTTCGAAAAAATAACAATATCAAAGTAGAGTCTGTCTAGATTGTTTTAACACTTTTTTTTTTCAAAAAGCCCAAGTTAACAAAGAATACACTAGTGCCAAAAAACATGATTTTTTATGAATCCCTTGATTTTTAAAGAACACAGTGAATAATTGCTAAGTTGACATATCAAGTGTGAATAAAAATTTTCCAATAAGTAATAGAAAGCTAAAATTTCTGACAAGTTTTTATTATTATTGTAAAATGAAATTCTAAACAGAAAAATTGTAACCCAACCTCACATTTTCACCCAAAGAATTTAGAAAATGGAGGAAAATAGACATGAATGGGATGTAGCTATCAAAGGCACCAAGCAAGTGTTTACTTGTCTTGTTGGTGATTGTGTTGGGATTCTGATTCAACATAAATTATCTGGCCTTAATCACCATCGTGCTATCATACACAATATTTCTCCAATTCCTCCATGTAAAAGATGTCGGGTAAGAGATGCAAATGCTAAATGTGCTGCCAAATCAACAAGTACAGTTAAAAAGAAAAATGAAAAAATACAATATGATTTAGAAGCAAGGTTATGTTGTGCATGCCAACAAACATATAAAACATTTGTCAATGTAGAAATTGTTTCAGTTGTAAGTATTTATTGGTATTTATGTGCATATGCTTTTTAATAATATAAAATTATTGTTATGGTCTAAATTCATTGAAACTTGTTTTCCACAGTCAGTTGCTACATTTGATCAACTCAGTGATACTTCAAAGCAAAAACTTTGTGAAAAAATTCATTGTTGGGATCAGAGTCTACCTCGTAGACATATGCCACAATGAAGTACATAGATAATGTTTTAAAACGGAAAGTAAGGACGAAGGTTCTTGATGATGCAGGGGAAGAAGGATTAGATGGTCATACCCATATATTAAACGTCGACGAAACTAATAATAACAATGACTACATAATTCGGTGCATTTTTTTGCATGTATTACTTTTCAAGACATTTTAATGTTAAACCATATTTACTTTTATTATAAATTGTATACTAATTCCCCATTGTTATTGATATGCATAGCCGAATCAACAAAATTCCCTAGAGAGATCTCCACATAGTTTGGTTGCTAAATATAGATCCATAGACTTGGATATACAACAAACTTCAAGCTACCAACCATTATGACGCTCACCAAGATTTCAAGGGGTTATTGGGCCAGTGAGTTTTTAATCCATATAACTTATTCCACAAAAGATTTAATATATAAATTGGCATGTTTTACTATAACGATGGGATGAGAAATGAATGTTCTATATTTTATATTGTTATCTTTGATTTGTTTTGATTATATATATTTAATTTTTTTATAATCTATATGTTGTTTCTTATTTATGGTGCAAGGGTTGCCTTTGGAACCAGTGGAATCAATGAAAACCCCACAAGATGGTCAAATTCTTAAGAAAGATGGAAATGAAATGGTTCAAATGCTACAACCATCTTCACATCTAATGTCATATTGCAAAATTAGTTTATATTTATTTATTGATTCGTAAATTGTCATGAATATTTCGCTAGATAGTTCGTCACAACATATATGATAATAATATATTAAAATTTTGAATTTCTACACTATTACAGTTTTATTAAATCTCTAGATTTGTAAATTTAACTGTAATTAGTGTATGCATGCAAATGAAAATTATACAGAAAAATAGATAACAACAAAATAACCTCACACACACATTGATTATCACCTGCACCGACATATATGTGCAAAGGTATTTTGGGAGATGTATATTCATTACTCTGAACATTAGATTATACATAGATATAAGTATGTGACTCAAATAAAATTAAATGTAAAAATATGATAAAATTATAACAATATAAATGATTTAGATTGGATCATTATATTGTTTTTCATCCATCTCGATGCATTCAAAGTGGAAAAAGTGGAGGAATCAGCTCATGGGACTGTTTTTACCGGTGAGATCCATTTTGGCGAAACAGTGTCTGAAAGCTTCCAGGAGCGTTTTGAAACACCAAACAACATTTTTTGGGGGTTAAAACTTTGTCTTTTTAGCCCCAAACCTTTTTATGCTATTCTACACACAAATATTTCCAATGACGCAAGAAGCACATCAATCAAAGTCTGTATGCAAAGGTTATGCCACTTAGAAGTTGACCTTCCAGTTTTCACACCTATAATTTGGGAGGATGCCACGTCAACCCCCACTTTTCATAGAAAAGGGACTAGCCAGGTGTTAGTGATGTAAAAGACTCTAGAAGAGTCTATATTGTAACTCTCGTTAAGAGTTAATGTAGTCAAACTTAACCATTAGTAGGCTATCAGGTTGTCTTATAATTGGGCCACTAGGAGGAAGAGGCATTCCATCATTTCGAGAACATTTTGTTTCATAACTGAGCAAAGGTAGCCAAGAGGGATAGTAGGTAGAAAACATAGGGAGGGTTTGTGCACCGTAGCATCCTACGAGCCACAAGACTAACTTCTTTTTATTTGTAGCAAATTTATAGATAAAGAAAGAGAGTGAAGCACCTTCACTTTCCAAGTGGGTTTTCTCCCGAAAAGGTTTCCCAAAGCATATCTTATATCCATTATAAATGAACATGTAAACAATAGTGATGTTAAAACCATCATAAAAACACTTTCAATAAGAATCAATATTCATATCTATTTCTTTCTTGTTAATCATAAATGAGCCATGTTGTTCCTATTATTTACAATGGAAATTTAAAGAATAAAACATGTTGTTTCATGAGCTATGTATAATTTATTTATTTCTTTATCTTTATCTCCAAGTGATCCAAAAATGATTAGAATGCAAACATAGCATGAGTATTAAAGCATGAGAATAATAATTATAATATTGTTTAATTGTAGGTCGAAGATGCTCATCAATCGCCTATGGAGAATCGAAAGAGATAGGCCCATTTTGATTAAATAAGAGAAGCGTTGGTCTACAATTGAATCCTTTCACATGAAATATATGTAAGTTATTGAAATCATGTTAGGGAATTGACCCATTTTTTGAATGATGAGTACTATGGAATTATCAGTATTAGAAATATTAATTTTTTGATCATAGATTTTAGGAATATCTCAAAATTAAATATATAAAAGTAAAATATTTCAAAATTAAATATATAGCAACACAGGCAAAGTCAATGTCAAATAATTAACTTTTCTAAATTTTAAGAATATTTCAAACTTAAATAAATAAAATCAAAAGTAATGTTTCAAAATTCAATAGATAAAATAAAAAACAAAGTAAAACAATTAACTTCACTCATTTTCATCAAATTCTAAATGTTCCCAAGATCCCCAATAAAATTTTGATTGGATAATCTTTACCTTGCTACCTTGTTATATTGTTCGTTCACATAACCATTCGTTTGCGTAAATTAAAAAACTAACCGCGGCCAATTTACTTTTTCTAGAGTCTCTTGCTGGACTGGGATATTGTTATACAAACACGAGCTCAAATTTAAAAGATACTGGAGACAAACGAAGTGGTATTTTTATCCATCCACTTAGTTATATAAAGTTATTGCAAAAATACATTGATCATAATTATATCTTTTCCTCCTTTTCCAATCAACTAGTTTGAAAGGTTTCCTCAGTATAAACATGGAATTGTATTTTACTGGCGAGAGCTATACGGGTGAGGAGTCGCTTTACGGGTGACAATAGAGAAAAATTTTGAAATTCTTCATTAAAATGTAAAATCTTGAAATAATACAAATTTAATTATTGTAAAATGTTGTTTACCTTAGTCTTTAATCATCAAATTAAAGTGGAAGACAGAATTTTAAAGTGCCAGCGGAAAACACAAAATTTTAATTGGATTTATCAGAGATAATTGGGAACAATAAATCACACTTCCCATTATGTTTTCAACTTTAAAATTAATGTTAAAAAATCTTAATTTGTTTGTTTATATATGGCATTATGTCCTACGACTTTTAAAGTTTAAACCATTTATAAATATGTAAATATTCATGGTAAACCCTTCTTTCTATAATTTTAGGTTCTATTAATGCAAATGATTTAGATACACATTTACATATGTAAAAGAATAATATTACTGAAGGTGAGAAATGTAGTTATGGAAAATTATTATGACAATTTGGTCACTGTAACAATTATACTTATCCTAATATTACTAGGAATTGCAATTTTAGAATGCAAGACAATTCAACTGACTATGATCATGGTAAACCTCGACTTCAATATATTTTTTTTTTAACTTATATGTACTCCAATATGGAAATACACCTTGTTAATACTTTAATCACTGTGTATAATTTGTTGTTTCTTTTCTTTTTTAGTTACTGAGACATTATAAAAATAATAGTGTATGACCTTGAAATTGTTTTCAGAAAGAGTTTGCATGTTTCCAAATTTAAAGGATGGCAAGTAAAACTAGTAAAAATGGCTTTGATATGGGTGACAATAAACAAAAATCTTGAGGAGCAATAAAGGTAGAATTGAGGAGTTTGTAATACATACACAACAATTAGAATATACAAGAGTTGAAATACATATAGGGACAGTTGAAATACATATAGGGACAAAGAAATAGATTATTGGTAAGGTTTAACATGAGGCAATAAAGTTTTCAATTCAGATTTTTAAGTGTGGTTATTTTATCCAAACTCTGATGCACAATGAATTCGAAACACCTATATTGGATTATTGAAAGTTCGTTCTGTAAATAAATACCAATGTTCATTAATTTGGGCTTGTGTATTAATTTATTGCACAATTTTTTTTTTAAATAATAATAATTTAACACAGTTTCAAAAAAAATTATTGTTTGATTTCTAGAAAAATTGAACCAATCAAAATATCAAGAAAATATGCCAATGGTTACACTACATTACTAATTTATCATCATTAATATGGCAAACCATTCGAGTATTTTGCATGGGATATGGAAAACCATGCGAACAACAATATAAAAATATGAATTAAGCGACAGCCTTAAATGTATGCACATAAAAAATGTGATCTTAATACTTTGTTATTTAGTGTTTATTGTTTACTAACTCTCAAGGTCTTGCACAAATAAGCAGGCATGACCACATAAAAAAGGGAACCTTTTCTTAATGGTTAGTTTGTGAGAAAATTACTTGTGACCTGGGCGTGCGACGTATTGGATAGACTAACACAAGAAATTTCCACTCATGCCCTCTACGAATCTTTTATGTTGGTACTAAATTTTCGTTCACAACGAATTACACTCCTGCTCTTTGCTCAACCGGGAACGCTCCAGTTACTGCTTGACATGGAAGGAATCTCTGTTGGATTTTAGTTAAAATTAAATAGAAAAAATGTCCCAAAAAGACGGCTTCTTCTATAAGTTAGATTGCATATACATCATGCAAGTAGAAGATAATTATTAATGTACACATTAATAACACTCTATTTTGCAACGAGATGATTATTAAAGATATTATCAACAACATTTAGTTACGTTCATATGTGGTATGGTAATCGTGTTTGTCCAATTAACTTATTAATGTGGCACAAGCTATGTGAAAAGTAGTTGTAAATAAGATCTATTGTTTGATTGGTTTTATAGGCAACTTGATTATTGATAAAATTATATCAAACATTCATTATACATTTATATACAAAATTATATTTACGTGATAGGCGCCTCTTCTTGAAAATTTTTAGCCCAACCTTCATCTACCCTTTTTGTCCTGTGATGACATATGTCCCGTGGTGTGTGAAAGACATTTATTCTCAATTGTGAACCTTCCCCATGCTGCATGATCGTGGTCTCCACATATTTCTATGCCAATATATTTCTAATGTCTTCAACAATCTGTCGTCGCCTTGGGGTGTCGCCGCCTTTCTCATCCTTTGCTTGTGTCACAGTAGGGTAAAGAGAAAATAAAAAATTATTATAAACAACATACATGCGGACGATGTTCCCTGCTTGCTTCCAGGAACAATACCTCCAAGTTTTTCTATTAGCTAGGTTGAATCATCCATGACCTTTATGAACGCTACCTAGGTTCGATCCTAGATGATTCTCATAGACAAAATCTCTTTGTAACGCAAACAAGATCCAGAGGATTGCCAATAAAACTCAGCTACGTAATAGTAGTTGGACAAGCAGAGGCTCTTTCATTCATCCAAGCTTGCTTGAGGTAGACACAAATACCTGCTTGAAAAATAATTGATTCCTTGTAGCTTCACCAATATCGTAAGGGACACAATAGTTGGGAAAGAAACATATACCATTGAAGAAATCGATGAAGAAATTATTTTCTACTGTCAATCTCAACGACGTATGCAAATAAAGCTTTATGTTCGCGTTGAGCTCCATTATGATATATCAGAAGCCTTCCGGAAATTAGAGAAAACCATGATAGAGAACTCGTACAACATCCCCATACGGGGCCAGGGTTCGTTGAATCAGAGGGTCCAATTTCAAATTCAATGGTTGACCTTGGATCCCCATACGGGGCCAGGGTTCGTTGGATCAAAGGGTCCAATTTCAAATTCAATGGTTGACCTTGGGTGCTTATCTTTCCATTGACTCGAATATAACCTACAATTAGGTTATGTTGATGACAAAGATTGCTTCAAGTTTTTGTCATGAATTTTTGTGTTCTATTTTTCTCTGATTGTGATTTGAACAACAATCTGCATAACAATCCATAGTTTGAGTGGTTGGACCCTTCTAGAATTAGAGTAAGCTAAATTGTATGATTATAACTAAAATTGTGAGGTTGAATAAACATTTGTCATGTTATCATCGTTAAATCTGTAAAATCCAAATTAAATGTTCCACACATATACATATACATATATATTATTTTCTAAGTTGATAAAAAAATTAATCTTTAATTATTAATTTTATATAATTTAAATATGGTACGAATTCTTCCAAACGATGAATTTAAAAATAATTAAATTTATTATAAATAAAATATTTAATTTAAATTTAAATCCACAAAATTCCCCCAAATAAATCATAACACCCAATTCCATTGATTTAATAAACACCTATCGTTATATTCCCTGAACATATTAAGCTCCAAAACACCATATGGTAAAAGTTGCGACACGAGTGTATCCAGGCGATTCTCAAAACTCTGTTAGAGTAGCCCGCCAATTCAAATTATATATCAAGAGATTCCCCTTGGAACTTAGCATCACGTGGTAAATGATTGTAACGTTTATAGACCAAATAAAGAATTCATCCTCACCTTTTAGCACCAAATTTTTATTTTATTGATAACCAATTTTTTAGTCCATGACACTGGCCTGTTCTTTTTGCCCGTCGGACGACCGCTTTTTTTAACAAAAGTTTACAATGGAAGAGAGAAAAACTTTACATCCACGGAATGGAATTTAATGCCAAATTGACCTCCCTTGCTCTCGAGGATCATTGGAGAGGCAATGTTGGTTGCACTGACTCTAAAATTATCACTCTGCAATTTTTTTTTTTTTGTTTAATTTAATTTAATTTTAATATTAATATTTCAAAAGATTTAAACATTATATTTATTTATATAAAAATATAATTTCAATAATTAAACTGATAGGCTTTTATTCTTGAAAATGGTCATGCCAATTTTCATCACATCTTTTGTGCTCATGCTCACCGGGCATCGTGTGCATGACTTCCATGATATTCCTACACCCTATTCGTTGTTCCACCGATGAAAGAGAAGAAATAGAAGAAGCTCAAAGCTTCTCTACTTTCAATGTTATAACAATCATCATGGCGGTTTATTTTCTCACATGCAACATCACTAAAAATCACATAATTGTTTTCTCACGCATTTTTGTGGGTTCTTGCTCGTTATTCTTGCAACACCTCTAGTTGTTTCTATGAAGCTTTTCGTTAGAGAAATGTATTCCAGACACGAGCAATTGATCCCATCGGTAGTTGAAACTGACTCGAAGAATTTGAGCATGTTAATTTCATTGTCTATAAAATTCACGGCCATAGATGACTACCTTGCTCAGTGTAGAGCTTCTCGCAGTTAGCCTTAGTGTAAAATCCAATCCAAAATCTAGTAACTAAGTCTTAACATTCTGCTTTTATGAACTTTTCAAAATTGCAATTTAAAAAAATTGTAATTTTGGAAAAAATGAAATTATTGTTTTCTATGCAACAATGTATCAACCACCCTCTAACACCCTTTTCTAAACATTAAATTGTCTATGGATTCACTCTCCATAGGGACTTTATTAAATTTGTGAGGCATATTTCGATTTTTTCTATTTATTCATGTTACATAGTTTTACAGAGTGATCCAATGGCCATTTTCCTTGAATATTGAACCCACAACAGTGGACCACTTTCATCCACCTAAGAGACCTCTAGTGGTTATAAAACTCTATTAGGCCAACACCAATTATAACATTCTTTCCTTCTCGTGTTTGATTTCTACGAAAATTACCAATTCAATGAAATTCTAGACTGAAATAATCTTACTGTAGCCCTTTCATTTGTAAGTCACTGGTGTGACCTGCTTAGCCATCGAAGTATTGTGGGTGTTTTATTTGAACCCTAAGCTTTGTTTTCCACTGTGATAACGTGGTTATTTTCCTTCCCACTGAACGAAAAATGTGAATATTTTGATAATCCAAGGATTTTGGGATTGACTAAGCTTCTCTTGGGATTTCAGGATGTTTAGCAAGCCACGCTTTGTTGGTTGTAGCTCTGAGTTTTGCTAGTTCAAAGTAAAAATATCATTTTTTTTCTTTTTCTTTTTGGGATATAGGCGATTTTAGAAGTTATGGACAAATGATTCTTTTTGTTTTCAAAGTGCAACAAACCACTGAACACAAGGATCTTCTGTTTAACTTTTATTTAGCTAAGCATTTAGAATAGAGTGCACTATTCCATTGAAATCACCCAGAACTTGGACCCGATCTCAATGGTTATTCCTTTCTCCAAGGGAATTGAACCTTGGTGGGTGGCATCACATCCCACCACCTTGATCGTCAAACTCCAACCCCATTGAGAGCAATAGCATTTTGCAAATAATATGATGTTTTAGATTCCATTGTCATCGAGAGTTCATGCGCGTTCATCAAATTTGCACCTAGTTTACCAACTGCCATTAATATGATAATTGTTCATAAAATGCTCAATGGGAAAAAATGGTTAGCACTAGTATACAATGTTGATAAATGTTGAGTGGTTATAAGTTTGAAAACATTGATTTCTTTGTCTCTATATTTTTCTGAACTTATATTCTTCTCAACAATCATTAAATAGAT
Organism: Pinus taeda; assembly: GCA_000404065.3. Lineage (NCBI taxonomy): Eukaryota > Viridiplantae > Streptophyta > Pinopsida > Pinales > Pinaceae > Pinus > Pinus taeda. Next base: position 107,621 of record APFE030546901.1, read on the forward strand.
TTAATGTCCAATTTGAATTGAACTTCAGGTTCAATATAAGCGGCTTATTGAAGAGGATCTACAACATACATGTGGTGTTTGTGGGTGATTCCACTGGGAGGAACAAATGGGAGTCTTTGATTTGCATGCTTGTTGAAGCAATTCCGAACAAGAAACATATTTATGAAGTCAATGGAGATCCCATAAAAAAACACAAGGGATTTATGTCCTTCATATTTGTAGATTACAATTGTACAATAGAGTATTACAGGGCACCATTTCTAGTTTTCCAGGGCTGCCCACCTAGAGGAGTTCCTCATGAGCTATAAACCACGTTGATAGTCGACACCCTAGATTATACTTCACATTTATGGTCTAATGGGGATGCTCATGTTCAACATTGGACACTGGTGGAACTATGGAAATACAATTAAAGGGTATGTATGGTTTTGATATTTCATTTTTGAGGATAAAAAAACCATGCAAGTTTAAGGAATGTAATGTTTTGACAGAAGTTTTTTTGTAGGGGTTGTTATTTCCAAGAGGGAAATACAGTGGACATGAAGATGGATGTCGAAACCACACTCCAGAAAGTAATGAAGACATGGTTTGAATGGTTTCTCCAACATGTCAAATCTGAAAAAACCCATCTATTTTGCGTAGCTATGCTCCTGTTCACTACAAATAATTTTGGCCTCACTGGTCCATGGCAAATGCTTTCAATTCATAGGATGAAACATCTATGTACTAGATGTGAAAAAAGAAAATAGAACAATTCTTCTATGTGATTTTGATTTTGAATTGGTCACAAGTTCATGACTCAAATATTGCAACATGCTTTCCTCTTAAATGGTAGGATTTGAAGATTTTTAAGGGTATACTTGTATTTAAAAGCTTAATATGATATATGTGTCTTTCAACATCTTAAAATGCATAGGAGTTCCTGGAAAACTAGAGGGAAGTGTCATAAGGAAACTTGGATAGAGTTTATTTCTACTTGGTTTCAATGGGAGCCAACAAGTAACCGGATCATGTCTGAAGCAATCAGACAACTCAATGGCAAGAAGAATGTGCAATCGTTAAACATAACATATTTGATCGAATTCAGAAAGGATGGTCATTCCTCATTGTACTATTTGGGGAATGGGCATGGACTAGATCCACTCCATAGGAAAGATTGCAGCCACTGGTGTCTACCCGGTATCTCGGATACATGAAATCATCTTCTTTATGGCTATCTGCTTGCTAGTGGATATGAAATAATATGAGCACATTAATGAACAAGGGATAACATTATTGAGTAACCTACATTTTTGGATGGTGTAAAATTTGTTTCCCAGGTACCCCACTCCACAAAATGGGAGGTGGATTGTTAAATTAATTTCATAAACAACAAAAATATCTGCTGATAAGAGTTTCTTTTACTTCACACATGCCCCGTGATCCAGGGGGCATTCTTTTGGAGAACGAAATAATAATTTGCAGTAGTGGTAGAATGGAAAAACATGACCTATCTGTAAGTGGAAAATCATGACCCTTCATGCAATATATGCTTTAAAGTTGGGCCATATCCTTAGAGATCATGGCTCCTATATAATTAACACAAAGTAGCATTGCCATACCATCTGCATGTGAAGCAAAAGTCACATTTTTTTTTGGTTTTCTTCCACCATTGGGGTTTTCTTGTTACAACTTGTATTTCATTACTTAGGGTCATGTAAACACGTGAATTGTACAAATTACATGAGAATTAAATTTAAATATGATTGATCTACCCTCTTACGCTTTTGGGTAAAGGAATATCCACTTTGTTAATGGTTGTAATGTTAACAAATTTAAATAGAAAAAAAATGAACTTAAGGTTGGAAAATTTGAAAAAGGATGAATTGAAGATTGTGATATTTTGGTTTATTACATAGTTATTCCTGTGTTTTCACATTGGAAAAAAGGAAGTTATGCCCCTGGTCTAGGTTCAATCTAGCTCAAGAAAAAATAAATTAAGGCAATGAGCTGACTACTTAGTGTGTGGCCTTTCATAAGGTGAGTTGGGTCATTATGGCTATCCCATCCTCAAACAAGCTCTTGATCTAATCGAAGCTGAGACCAGTCTAGGGGATTGGGCATGTTGTTGAAGGCTTTCTGGGTAAGGTAATGATCCTTCTATAGAAGGTGCCGAAGCCAAGGAAGCACATGGTAAGAAGCCATCGGTCTTTAGTAGGTCTTCTTTTAAAGAACAATCTTGACTTGTGCAGGTTGAGGGCATATTTTTCATTTACGTTATCAAAAGCTATTACATGAATGATTGTTGTGTAGGCTGCAAGGGATCATCAAGGACTAGATGTGGCTCAAGGCTTGCAACATTGCGACACAGTTGATCCAGACCCAAATTCTTGCCCTGTTTCTGAGAGAATGTGGGACTGAAGCCAAGTTCGAAATCAGAGTCCATCGGTGGAGACATGAGGGAGTTATTCGAGTCTCAAGAAAGTGGCCATCTGGAGAATCAGAGCTTAGAAGATATTTCTTTATCATTTATGTTACAGGGTGGGATTGTGCACTTATGGTTCTATTGGTTCGTTCTTGAACTTATGTTTGCTTTCAACCTTGTAGAGTAGCCAAGGTCTAGGTATTATGCTTTTAGTACATAAAGGTAGGGTTCATGTTTTCCATTTGGCCATCTCTCCCTCCATATTTTTTTCACTATTTTGTTGAGGGTGCAAAACAAAAAAAAAACCCTTCTATAGTGGCATGTGCCTATCACAACATTTCCATTTGGCCATCTCTCCCTCCATATTTTTTTCACTATTTTGTTGAGGGTGCAAAACAAAAAAAAACCCTTCTATAGTGGCATGTGCCTATCACAACATGCAAATGGTAACGCTCTTGGAAGCCTCCCATTAAGCTCTATAGTTTAAGTGTAATTCAACCCAAACCCTGTCAAAATTGAAATTCAATTGTAATAATCTCCAATTGTAATTCAAGTGTAATAATTTCCAATTGTAGAATACTCAGTGTGTGTTTTCAGGAAGTATGAATATAAACTGAAAATATAGTTATCACTAGTAAACACAAAAATTCAAGTGTAATTCAACCCAAGCCCTTTCAAAGATGGAATTCAAGTGCACTAAACTCCAATTATCGAGTACTTAGTGTCTATTTCTGGAGAGTATGAATTTAAATTAAACTTACATTTTTGAATAGTAAACACAAATCAATTAGTGGATTAGCAGAGAATTCCTTTGGTTTTTTGTACTCTCAGTGTGAAGATAAAAACATTACACTCTCTGGTTTTTCGTACTTTTAGTGTGAGGATAAGAACATTACACTTTCAATTAAATCAATAACTAATTAATTATTGGATCATTATTATTAATATTCTAAACTTATATTTAACTATTTGAATTAAGATGGTTAATCTATTTTATTTTAGTTTTATATTTTAAATGTTTGTAGAAAGTTATTTATAGTTAATTTAGAACCAGAAAAAAAGATTATGAAAGCTTCAAAATTACAAAACACTGATTGTTTAAAAAATGTATGATATAAAATTATAATTATAATTTTAAACCATTTTATGTTTATAAAAATATATTTTACTATATAAATAAGTAATGGATGGAATTATATCTAACATTAATTATACATTTGGAGGTTTGGAATCTTCCTACTCCAAAGGAAATACATCGAAAGGAATTCACATCCAAAAATATCATGGTTGTGGCTGTCTTCTAAAGTAGAGTTGGATTATGTAAACTATCATCCATAATAGAATTGAACAAATAAGTAATATATACCGTGAATATTAAATTAGAACGTGAAATTATAGGTGTCATCCTTATCCACGTGGCATCCGTGATTGGAAGGTTTCTTATAATTAAAATTGTAAGGAATGAATGAAGTTGATCACATACGTAAGCACTTGGGTCACGGGTGGCATTTCAAACGGTTTCCGTGATCATTGCCGAGTTAAATGGTTGGATACAAAGCTTCCGAATGGTTGTTTATGGTAATTATAATGTTCAAACCTTATAAAATAGAAAGTCTGAACGATTTTGTAAAATCACATATTAAAATTGTTAGGGCATAAATGATGTTTTTATAAACTTAGAAGAATATATAATGCGTTAGTTTTAATTTATAATTGATTTGTTTAAATTATTGGGAAATAGTAAAATTTATTATAATTTATTGTAAAAAAATATAATATATATTATTATTATAAATATGGATTAATTTATTATTGTTATAAAAATATATATTATTTAAAAAAAAAATATTATTAATGTGTAATAAATAAATTTTTAGTTTGGGTTATTTTTAGTGATTGGAGTAAAAGGAATGAGATTCTTTCCATTCAAATTCAATTTTATTGAGTGATATAATACATATTGACAATATTAACCATACATTTATATTATTTACGTAAAATAAATATTATATATTACTTATGTAAATAAAATATTATTATATCTGTAAAAAAAACAACAACAACAAATAAATTTACACTGTGATAAATGCAACAAAAAAATTGAGATAGTAAAAACTTAAATAATATTTAGGAAATGCTAATATCTTAAACTTTAAATAAGATTATCTTTTTTTAATAAGTATTTAACAACAACTTGATTCCAAATATTCAAATCACAATTTAAACTCAAACCAACCAAAAAAAATTATTAATTATTAATTTTATTAATTTATAAATTGTTATTATCATCCACATAAAACAATCTAAACACGAACAAAGGGTCTCCCATGGTAGGCCTCTGCACAGTCACACTCCATTTTCAAAATCTAAACAGAATGTGTACAACACCCCTTTTATATATATATATATATCCAAGATTGTACATACCAATAATTTTAATACCATTTAACTAAACATAACTAATTGTTTAATAAAAAGTACACCAATGAATTTAAAAATGAAAATAACTCACACATATTTGTTCACATATAAATCTATTAATATACTAAAACAATATATATTATCTATTAAATTTAACGAAATATAAAATCCAATATACCACATCCAAGACACAAATATAAATATTAGTTGCAATCTTTGATACTATACATCAATACCAAGAATCCTGACACTAAATTCGCTTTGAAGATCATGTTGTTGAGCTCGACCTCGTGGCCACTGCACTCAAGAGTGCATTTCACATTAGTGAGGATTTTCGGGGGTGGGGGGCACAAAAAACAAAATGACACAATTGGACGGTTTCTGGGCCAATTCGGAATAACTTGAATTGGACCGACCCAAGGACAACTTCCATACACGAAATCGATGTCAGCCGGTCCGTCTGACCTGCACACGCATCAGATCGTCTCAGCAATTTTACACAACAGTCCATAGCCCAGGGCCCTGTCTTATCATGGCCGTGTGTTAGCTTGGAAAACAATTTAAATTTAATGCACTGTATATCATCCCCCATTACCATTGAATATCATGGCCGTGTGTTAGCTTGGAAAACAATTTAAATTTAATGCACTGTATATCATCCCCCATTACCATTGAATGTTGTATAATGCTGTATATCATCCCCATTAAGTCCACAATCGGTGGCGGCTCTAAAATATTTAACGCTGGCACTCTACTGAGTTTTATAACATGATTTGATGTTACTGTACACTGTTGGATTGACAGATTTCAAGTTTTCATAGTGTTAGGTTTGTGACTGATAAGGCTGAAGGACATCACCTGTGCGACGCGGCTGTGGCGTGAAAGGCACGCCTGTAAGTTTTCGGAGTGTTAAGTGTGTGACTGTTAAGACCGGTGACACCCACCATCTATATCGTTCTCTCCAACGCTATCTTTTTATTGCACTAGTGTTTTCTCATCTGAATTGGCATCACCAGCGTTTCAAAATAAACTCTTTTTCATAATTCCATTTCTGAAATACATGGCGCCATGGCTGTTTGTACCAGGGACTTCTGGAGTTCAGGTAAAGACACCTCGACAGCTTCTCATAGAACAATTAACTTCTTTGTTCGTCTTCTATGTAATAAATATTTGTTATCGCTGTACAGTTAGTGGAGTCTAAAATATTGGAGACGGTACAGGACAGGCTGTATAGAATGAGTAGAATTGAAAAGAAAGAAAACCAGGCTATGTGTTTATCTACTATGTTTACATTTCTTTTCTTTGTAGTAAGAAAATAAGTCACTTCATGGCCGGTAAAATGGAAAAATACACATGTTTTATATATATATATATTATAATCTCTTTTTTTAATACAAAAGAGATTGGGGACTCTAGGCTTCAGTGTTAAAGGGGAAACCAATGAAGGAAAAATGAAGGAAATATTACAAAGAAAACAAAATTCCTCTTTGCTTTTGTCATTCTTGATTTTGGAAAACCTGAGCAAGTAAACTGAAACAGTACTAAACATAATTTACAAGTCATGCTTAGTCTATGTTTATATCACTGATTTGGTGCGCTGTATATTCGCGCTCTTCTATAAGAATAGCGTCTCCGCTTCTACCTGGCTGCATTCGCTCCTTCTATCATTTGCTCTCCTTCTATCGTTTGCTCTCGGCTGATCCGCTGCTTCGGGCCTTCGTTCCCCTTTCCTCTTTTTTGTTAATCCTCCTCCAAGTTTCTTCTTCCCAGACTCGTCAGATCAGCGATCTTGCAGCGCACTGACCTCACTGCTTAAGGAGAACTCAGATTGGATCAGCAATCTTGCAGCGCAAGGAGAACTCGGATTGGCCATACGCAATTGGCAGAAATGAAGACTGCTTACACTATGCGGATTTGTACGCAGAACTGGAACAAAATCCGAGGTCACAAGAAAATTTTGGACACCAAAATAGACACCCATCTCCAGATCACTAAAGAGAAGCATGAGGTCGACCTCAATCTCTTTCTTCACAGAGTTTTTTCCGTTTAGAAACAGTTCAATGAGAGAGGTGATCACTAACGAAAAGCATGAGGCCAACTTCAATTTCTTTCTTCCCAAAGTTTTTTCCCTTCAGGAACAATTCAATGACTTCTCAAAGAGATGCAGCGATGTCCAAGAGTTCATCATATTATGAAGTTCATCCTGGAAAAATGTAACGCTCCATAGTGCTTACGCTTTCATGTAAATATTTTGTAAGAAGACAATGAATGGTCGTCTTACATTTACTTGTTGCTGAGGTTGAAGTTTGAAAAAGAGTGGTGTGTGACTGAACCTTTTGTGGAACAGACGACGTCTTGTGAAACCTGTGAATAACCATTATTTCTGCAAATTATGTAATGATAGAGTATATAAGGCACCCATTATGTGAGCAGTTGCCTTGCCTCAAGGAAAAGGAGGCCGCGAGTGGCAGTAGCCATATTCACCATTCGTTGGAAAGATCCAGTGTTCTCAGTATTTTTTGTTGTTCGGGTCCCAGATCTAGTTTATGTTACTGCGAGTAAAGCTGGTTTTTCATTTTATGTGCATAGTTTTATTGGGGCACTCGCTTAGGTTAACAGCTCTTGGTCATTATAAAATGAAAGTTAGAATTTGCATAAATATGAGTAAGTGAATGGCGGTCAGACACCTAGCAATATCTGTCAGCTTTGGCCATCGTAGGGCCTTTGCAATACCGTATAGGTATACTTAGCTCACAGGATTCATTGTAATGGAGCACAAAAAAGGGGCCAATTTTAAGGAAATTGGCACAGTGCATTTCCAAAAAACCGGGTGAACAACAAACCGGGCAACGGCGTTTTCGAACTCCAAAAATTAGGGTGAACTCTATAGGTTGATTAGATATCAAAAAAATTGAACTGCATCTTTCGTTTTTAGATAAACTAAATCAGATGCGATTTGTCTTTTCCACGTCCAAGCAGTTGAAATAGAGGTCCAAATTGTAAGCTTCCTAGTTCTGTTGAAAGAAGCGCTGAAATTTTGTTATTTGATTGGTAGAGATCTAAAATTGTGTTATTTTGTTAAGGATAATGTCAATGAACAAGCTGTTGATGATCGTTTTACTCTAATACTCAATCTTTTAAATTCATGTGGTGAACCAAGCTACCAGGCAGCGGGGACCATGAATTGATTTTAACTTTCTGCACATCACAATTTTCACCACCTTACCATCCATAGTTTCGTAGGCAATATATCCATCGCACACAGTAGTATTCAACGTTTGTTACACATTGCATATGAATTAACCGAAGTAAGTATCCCTTTTGTTAACGGAATCAGTGAATTAAAAAAAAAATCCATTAGATAAAAATAATGGAAAAAGGCACCGTAACAATTCTTTTTTTTTCAATCTTAACGTCGGCGAGCTACCTTATTGGATTGATCCTAGGCCAAGGTCCAATTCAGTTTGGTTAGGTTTTTCGTTTCTGGTAAACCATTTTTTCAAAGATGGTATTGTGTTTTATTGGGTGGTCGGTAACTTTGGTTGGTTGTCTTAGTAGTTACCAAATTTGATTTCGGAGGGAAAAAATTCGATCCCATAAAATCTAATACAAAAAAAATTAGATATTATATCTGTTAGAAATATTTAGATATTATATTATCTTAGAAATAATATATATATATATATATATTTCTTTTTTTTCTTTTTTTTATAAATTTTAGACTATAAACCGTCATGAAAATTCATTAAATTTTCCTAAATTAAGGTTTGTGATTTATAAAATTTTCCTAATATTAAACTGAAATTTGTCATTTTATTATTTTTTTCCAATATAAAAGTTATTTTTATTTTTATTTTTTATTAAGAGTTATTGGTTTTTGACTAATTTGCTATTTTATAATTTACAGTAAATTTAGAGTTATCTTTTTTTTTTAGCAATTTGCCTCATTTTATAAATTTTCTTTGTTTTTCATACCAGGATTACTAATTTGCTAATTAATCTTCCTATAAAAAAAATTACAATCATCCATTAACTTTGTCTTTTGCTGTATTATTTTTATTTCCCATGAAAGCTACACATTGCCAAACTAGTTTTTTTGCCTTTCCCTACATTATTTTCACTATTTTCACTAAGGCAGATTGGTCAAGTCCAAACTCTTATTCTCCTAAACACAAAAACAAAAACAAAAACAAAAACAAAGCATTATTTGTTACAAGGCCCCTTTATTTTCCATAAAAACTACACAGTTCCAAACTAATTTTGCCTTTCCTTAGGTATTTTCACTATTTTCACCAATTGTGCTAAGTCCAAACTCGTATTCTGCCAAAAACAAAGCATTATTAGTTGAAAGTCAGAGAACTCTACAAAATAATCATTACATATTACATAAAACTATTCATTAATTACCTATTACCTTTGTCAAATTAATTAATTATTGTATGTCATGTTTTCATGTGAACAATTAATATGCTGGATCTTTGCCTTTTCTCTTTTCCGCGTTCAAACTGGCAGAGGCACAAATTGCAGTGGACTCTCGAACTGTGAATGTTGGAAGTGACAATCCATTCCAATCAGTAGAAAGCTTTGAGCCAATTGGAATCTATGGGAGACATGACATTATCGAATACTAATTATTACACTGAATCAACGAATTTAGGTTTTGTTTGTTTGTTTGTCTTATAACTTTATTTATTTTGGCTGCCAAAATCAGCGGATTGTTGTACCACACTTTTTTTTATTCACTTTATTTATTTTGGCATCCAAAATCAACAAATTGACGATTTTTTTGGGATTACGGCCAAACTTGGTAAGTATGGTGGTTTTTGTCCTCTTGGATTATTAGCAGCTTGTCCTTGTACATAAAGGAAAATGAGGGTATAGGTTTTATGGGCGTAATAAAAGATTTTGAGGCTTTTGAAATTTACATTTTTAGTGGTATTATAATGTTTATTCATAAAGAGTACATTTTTAGTGGTATTATAATGTTTATTCATAAAAAGTAATAAAAAGGAAAAATATATTTTGTATGGCAAAAATGTAGAGCGTATGAGTTCATAGGGCAATGAATGAATAAGTTATATAAAATATGTAATATTATTTGGCATTTTTTTTAACTTAAATTTTATGGAGTGTTTTTTTAATTTTTTTAATTTTTGTTGTCATTTTATTATTAAAAACTCACTATTCTTATTAGTCCATTGCATTGATTTGTTTGGAAGTTGACACAAGAATGACAATGATTGAATATAGACAAGAGGTTTAACAAATCACAAATGACCAACAACATCGTTGAGATTCTCGCCTCTTCATTGACAACCTTGGCATTGATGTAATCATTCTCTTTAAAATATTGAGTGTGTAATACTATCTTGATTGAAATGGTTTTTAAATTGAGGATACCTAAACCTATTGCTCTTTTAATAAAATAGATAAATAATGATGGTATTGTGTTAGTCTTTTATTTATTTTTACTCCTCTCAAACAGAGGTTAACTAATATGGTTATACTTTGATCGGTTAAAAATAAGGTTCTCATTGGGACTTTCTTACTCAAAGAGTCATGAGAGATCAATCCCTCTCAAGGGGACTTCACTAGATTTGCTTGTTGTTCCCTCTCAATTATGCACTTGACCAAAACTCCTATTGGTTCTGCCTTCTTTGACCTTTGTCATTTCACTAAAAGACTCTTTTGACCTCAAAAAACTAGTTGATGGGCTTGTTTTCGTTCCTCCCATTCATTTTATAGAGCACTTGAATGTTAGTTGAATGGTCGAGAAGCGAATATATGTTGGTTGAGTTGGGGGTAATGTCATTCATTCACTCAATAATCACCAAAGCAGAGAAAGAGAAATAAAGATCAACCCCAATGCTTTATCCCTTATCATCCCTTAGATCGAGTGACATTGTTAATAGAAAATTGTCTCGTAACTTATCATATAAAGAAGAAATTTAACCTTTTTACTCGTGAATAAGATATTATTATTTATTTCCCATTTTTGAGCTTTATTCAATAACTTGGGTGATATCATTACACAATATTATAGCTAATATTTCTAAATGGATGTCCACCTTATTTTCCATTGGAAAGAAGAGTGATTAGATTGGCATGTTGACAAAGCCTTTATCACAAATGATGCTATTGTTGAAATTGAAGGGTTAAGGCGTTGTGTTTATTCTATTTACAAAAGACAAAAAATATTGTTAATATATACTCTCTAAAAAGTATGTTCTTCCATGTTTTCAAGGTGTACATGTTGCATGTTCGTTGTGCATGGTTTCAGTCAAGTGTACATGTTGCATGTTCGTTGCAACATGTTCGTTGTGCATGGTTGGAGAATGTTGGAAATAAAGTCCAAGCAAGGGAAAACCAAATTTTCATTTTTTGTGCTTTAGGAGATATCATGCACATAAGTCAAGACGATGAATTTGTAATAAAGGTAGTTGAAAAGTTCTTTTAATAATTCAGTGAGCATAAAAAGTTTTTGGAATATTTTAAAACTATTTGGTTAGAAAACAACAAAATATGTAAGTTTTTTTGTAGGTGGCTTTAATGGCTCTTTTTTGCATGTCATGTTAATTAATGTGTTATTTTTATATTTCTTTCTACAGATATGTGGGCCAAAATGTATAGAAATTTTCTACACCAATCAAGACACAAACAACGTAATTGAATCTTATCATTGGTATATTAAGGATATGTACATAAGTGAGAAGAACAATGCATGTCATATATGAGTTGATTGGCTAATTTATGTGTTATTGACAAATGTTGTATTATATTGCAATCATATGCAATGTTTATAAGAAGTAGGTTTTGTACGATCTAGGAAAAAAATATAGGAACAATCAAATTCATTCAAGTGTATAGCTAACCAAATCCCAAATGAAGATTGTTTCCCTGATGAAAAGAGTAACAATGATTATTGAGTTTGTAGCCAAAATAAAGATGCCCATGATATTTGGTATAATGTAATTTTTGCAGCCATTTCAATTTGGAAATGCATTTGGGAGTAAACGAGTGGTGATGGTGATTTATACACCCATTTTTTAGATCAATCATGATGCCATTTTTCCATTATGTCATTTATGTGCATGAACTTTCATTATCTATTTGTGAATGAACTTCCATTTTGTAAAAGAGAAAAAATGTATAGTTTAACCAATTTTGAATACAAATACATGAATTTGGACATTGTATATATGACAACGTCTTCATTGAATTATTCTATCAATGTTACATTACTTTTTCATAAATGTAGTGATAATGGGTTTAATATTTTTATTTACAAATTATAAAATTTGCAAATTAAATTACCTATCTATTTATATTTCACTTGATGTTGCTTGCATAAATGAACATATCATTACCATTCCAAAGCAGTGTCAACAATATCGTCGAGATATTGTCGATATTCGCAAATATCGGATATTTTCGGGGGGACGAGATATCGCCGAGGAAATATCGCGATATTTCCGAAATATTAGCAATTTCTCGGGAAATATCGCGCTACAATTCAAAATATCACTCAGGCACAACAAAAAATTGCCGCTGTGGTTAGAAAAGGTTGATTTTGTTTTTTTCATTCATTTTCTTTTCTGATTGCTCGAGAAGGAAGGGGAGAGCTATGTGCTTGCTACCAAGGAGGATTTGAGTGTTAAATAGCCATTATCGACACCAACAATCAAGATTTTGTTGATCTAAGATTGAAGAACAGTGAGACAATTTCATTTCTTCCATTAACAGGGATGTTCAAATAAACCCTTATGTTAATGATTTTTTTGATAGTTTTAGGATTATTCTTGCTTGCCTATTTGCCTACAAACATTTTGTTTGTTTTTTCTTTTTTCCATTTGCTATGATTTTCATGCCCATGAGCAAATGCAAGGGTTTTCTCCATATTTTGACAACAAACTCCATTTATTTTTCTACTTTGAAATGCACCCTATTATTGACATTTATGGTTTTTCATTGAATTCACACTGCAAATAATGTAGAAAAAAAAAAAAAAAAAAAAATTGTAAAATGAGGTGGTTATTACTTATTAATTCCAATTCATTTTTTTTGGTGCCCTAGGTTTGAGTTAGTGCACTAGAAAATTCAAATATGCCAAAAGCCTTGGACCGATTTTGGGAGTATGGGGAGCTTGATGGTGGGACAAATCGGGCATATCTTACATGCAAATTGTGTGGGACTAGGATGATAAGAGGGGTTACATGATTGAAATACCATCTGGCTAGACTCACTGGACATGATATTGGGATTTGTATAGTTTCTATTCTGGATCTTATAGAAAAAGATCTTGAGGCAATTGATGAAAAAGACAGAAAGAAGAGATAGAAAGAAACAAGGTTGAACATGCTTTAGATCTTTCAGGATATCTTCTCCTGATTTTGATGATGAGGGTAGTGGGAGGGGCTCGACAGCATCACCTGCTACTACTAGTGCGAGGTCATTATTTTTTGTTCCACGAATAGGAAATGGATCACAACCTGGCATAAAATCACTTGTTAAAAAAACAGAGAAGCAAGAAGCAAATAGACTCATGGGGAGGTGTCTTTTCTGGAGCGAGTTACCTCTTAGCATCACCAAAACCAATCCATTTGGCAACCAATGTGTGATATTATTGTTGTTGTGGGCCAGGGTACAAAAGTGCTACATATGAGGAGTTGTGGGGGTCAATTCTTCAAGCAGAAAAGCAGGAAATCAACACTAGATTGGCGGAGTTGAAAAAAACATGGGAAGTTATTGAATGCACAGTGATGTCTGATGGTTGGACAGATAGAAAGCATAGGACCCTTTTAAATTTCTTGGTACATTGTCCTAAAGGTACCATGTTTATTAAATCAATGGATGCATCAGAACATATCAAAGATGCAGCAACAATATGCGAGTTGTTAGATGGGTTCGTTCTAGAGATTGGTGTTCAAAATGTGGTGCAAGTCATAACAGACAATGCAGCTAATTATGTGTCTGCTGACAAGATGCTTATGGAGAGGCATCACACATTGTTCTGAACTTCGTGTGCAACACATTGTCTCGATTTGCTGCTTGAGGATATGTGGAAACTCTCCTTCATCAAGGAGGCAGTTGATATGGCTAGGAGTGTCCCTAAGTTTATTTATAACCATGCTTATGTTCTTAGCTTCATAAGGAAGTTCATTAGAAAAAATGAGTTGCAGTGTCCTGCAATCACACGTTTTGCCACAAACTTTATTACTCTTCAGTCTTTGCTTTGATGTCAGTTCGATTTGAAGAAAAGTTTTGTGTCTGATGACTGACGTAATTGTAGATACAGCAGGAGACAGGACGGGAAAGCCATTGCAAAAATGGTGTACTCTAAGACGTTTGGGCGTGGAGTAGAAGAAGCATGCTCAGTCAGTGAACCTATAGTAAAGGTTCTCAAATTGGTAGATGGGGAGAAGCCTACAATGACTTATTTGTATGAAGCCATGGATAGGGCGAAGGAGGCCATTTGTTCTTATATGCAGACAAGGTTTTTGTTGGCCTTGATATGCATATAATGTTATTGGATGTGATTGATAGTCAATGGATAGGGATGTTTCATTGACCCATTCATGCAGCAACACTTCCTCAACCCTGCATTTTCATACAAATGCGGCTTTGATTTTGATGGTAAGGTGATGGAAGGGCTCCATCCCTGTATTCATAGGATGGTACCTGACTTTGAGCTTCGTATCAAAATCAATCGCGAGATGCATTTTTATGGGGATTATGTTTTGGCCTATTTGGCTTTGATGATGCTATTAGGGAAAAGACCCTCTTCATGCCACGTAAGTGACAAGTCATCACTCATTAGAAATTATAATTTTCAATTTAGAATTTCCTTATAATTCTATTTTTTAAAAATTCAATTATGTAACTTTTATTTGAAAGTTTAATTATGTTTTAAGTGTTTGAATTTTTTATTTCTTTATTTTGTTCTAGAGATTTGGTGGAGAAGTTTATTGTGCAAGGGCACAAAATTTGCAGAAATTGGCCATTAAAATCTTGATTCAAAACATGTAGCTCTTCAGGGTGTGAGCGTAATTGGGGTGTATTTGAGAAAATTCACGCAAAAAAACGCAACAGGTATAACTTTGAGCTCCAGCCTTTAGCTGAGCAATTACATTTATTGTAATTTTTAATTTTTAATTTATGACCTTCAAGTGTTAAGAGTTAATAATGAAGACATGTTAGTTTTTTTAACACTCATACAGGTTGGAGTTTGCACGCCTCAATGATTTAGTGTATGTGCATTACAACATCGGACTTCCAGTGAAGCAAATAGAAGAACCAATGGATTTAGATGCCATTTCCTTAGACAATATTGATGTATTGTCTCAGTGGAGGGTGGAGTTTAAGGAGCCCATCTTGGAGGAGTCACCTTCATGGTTAGAGCTGGATGATCCATTAGAACAACGACATCAAGAGGAGGAGGAGGAGGAGGACACTACGAGAGCATCAGCGTCAACACCATCTGTTGTAGATATAGGAGAGCACAATGCCACTCCTAGCACTCATTATTTGACATTAGGTGTAGAGGCAGGGCCT